>RJWM01010512.1:0-63328 GCA_004363535.1 Dasyprocta punctata | reverse complement strand
AACTCCCAGCCCTGGTTTTTTGAGGCAGGGTCACACTATGTAGCTCAGGCCGGCCTTACGCTCGCGTTGTAGCCCAAGTCCTGTATTATTTTCATTGAGCTGTTTAGTTTGGTCTTATTCTACTTTGGTTTGCCTAATTTTATTATATTTGGTGGCATAGACAGCTATTTCAAAGATAACAAAACACAATATGCTAGCCATTACTGATATCTGATCACCTTGTTTTGAAACCCTATATTGCTTTCATTGTTTTGTTTTGAGTGATTTTAACCTATTTTGGTTTGTTTTGATTGCATTATGACTGATGATATAAGCAACTGCTTAGAAGATAACATGAGGCATTATAGTAATCAGTGTTGTTTTACTATGTATTGCTTCCATTGTTTTGTTTTTCATTGGTTTTATCCTGTACTATTTTGTTTGATTGTATTGTGCCTAATAGTATGGGCAGTTATTTTGACGATAACAAGAGGTATTATAAGGGAAAAGGAGGAATGAAGGAAGGGAAAAGGAAAAAGACATAAATCTGTATATAGGTATACATAAGATAGTTAAAATGACTATACTACTAAGTGCATTAGTTCTTGAAAAAGAACAGTTTATACTCATATGATTAGATCAATTTTACATGTCTATATCTGTTAATCTAAACAACCCTTTTGAAGGTAATGATATGCAATATTACAACCACTGTCAAATTCCAATCATCTCACTTTGTAAACCTATAATGTTATTGTATTGAATTTGTTGTTGTTGTTTGTCTCTTTTGCTTTTTGTTTTTCTTTTCTGTGTCCATTGTCTCTTAAATAAAAAAAAAAGAAATCATCAACGGAATGAAGAGACAACCCACTGTGTGGGAAAATATCTTCACCGATTGTTTCACAGACATAGAACTACTATCTATGATAAATAAAGAACTCAAAGAAAATCAGACTCCCCCCTCCCAGATTTAAAGGCCCAATTCAAAAATGGGTAGCTGAAATAGATTCTTCTCAGATGAAGAAACAGGAACAGCAAATAAATACATGACAAAATGTTCAACAATATTGGTGATTCAATAAATGCAAATTAAAACAACACTGAGATTTTATCTCACCCCAGAAAGAATGGATATTATCAAAAAGTCAGCAATAACAAATGGTGACAGAGATGTGGGTAAAAAAGAACTCTCTTCCATTGTTGGTGGGAATGTAAACTGGTGCAACCAATGAAAAAATCAGTGTGATGATTCCTCAAAAAACTAGGATTAGAGATTCCATTCAACCCAGCTGTTCTTCTTCTTGATATCTTCCCAAAAGAATTAAAAGCATCACACCACTGTGATATATGCACATCCATGTTTATAGCAGCACAGTTGTAATACTAATTCTTGAAAACAGCCTAAATGCCCATCAACCAGTGAATGGATAAAGCTTTTTTTAGGTAATGGAGTACTATACAGCCATAAAGATGGATTTGCTTGAGACATTTCTAGCTAAATGGATGCACTTTGAGAACATTCTTTTAAGCAAAATACATGAGTCACATATGTGTAAATACTGCATTGTAACTAAGGTCCAAAATGTGTAATAAGATATTGCGAAATAGGAAGAATATATTCAAATGGGAAGGGGAACTAGGGAGGAGTGAGGGATAAAGGAAGGAAGAGAAAGAAAACATGATGAGAAAAGAAGTAAAAAATGAAAACAGTTATTGTAAATAATGAGAGGAATAAGGGTCAAAGGGAAATTAGGGGAATGGGAAAAAAATCAAGTTATATTATGTACAGGTACAAATTCCCTATAATGAATGCTATCATTATGTAAAATGTAAAAATAAACTTAATTGATTTTTTTAATTTTTAAAAAATAATAACTGTCTCACTTAATTACTTCTAATCTCTCTGAAAACCATATCAATAAATTTCATTGAAAGTTATCTTAGTGTCCTCCTGCCAGGTGCCTCAGGAACAATGTGATATGACTGAGTCCAGGTCAATAGAGCATGAGAGTAAAAGACCAGAAGTTGGAGTCAAGAATGCAACAGTTTTGCATTTGGGCTTCTCTTCTTCCTACTTCTTGATTTAGGTATATTATTTAAATTCCTGGAGTCTCAGTTTCTTCACATATAAAACAAAATCAATATATTTCTCACAGGGTAGCAGGGGGATTATGTCAGGTAAAATATATAAAGCCCTAGCACACAGCAGGGTCAAAAGCTGACCTGCTTAATATTTTTTCTAAATTCTAGTAATAAATTCACTAAGTCATTGTTTCAACAAGTGCTTTTCACACTTCTCATAGGTAACGAGTCTAATGTTCTAAGTATAAAAATGAGTAAGTTAATATCTTTTTATGCTTATAGAGCTTAGAGGTCAGTGAAAAAGTTATTAACCTACTTATACATATATAGAAGTGTTTAACTTAAGCACAATATGATAAGCAAAACTAATAGCGAATATTTGTTTAGTTTTCATTGGGTCAACTACATTTCTATACCAGTCATTCTAATAGTTACAACCTTAATGCCAAGGGACGTATGAGTTAAGTGCAATGGAACTGAAAAGAAAGAAAGCATTGAATAAAAGAAGGGAAATCATGAAGGCACTTGCAAAGAATTTGTAATATATAAATCAGGTTTTGAGGGATCTATAGGCCTTTAATAACCTTAGATATTTAATGGCTGCAGAAGAAAAGCCTATTCCAAGTGGAGACAACAGAGAGAGCAAACACAAAGTTGAGGAAACTAGGCAGTATATCTGGAAAACTCTAGAATCCCAGAGAAGCCACTGAACTAGGAGGTGATGTTGGAAAGACGAGTTAGAGATAAATGGTAAAGAACACAGAGGTCATGCTGAGGACTAATGAATTGCTCCTCACAGGAGAATCTGTGAACTTCTCAGCAACTCTGAGTTTTAGGAAGACTGTGACAATGGGTGTACAGATCACAGAAAGGACTAATTGGGGATGCAGGTCCTAATTCTGGACCTAGGCGTGAAGGTCAAAAGAGTATGTACATTCACTGCTACCCCTTCCAACGAGTTGGTAAACAAAAGACATTTGGCCACACTGATTCATTGAGGGGGAGATAAAAGATTCTACCTAAACAATCTCCAAAAAAGATTTGACTCTTGCCATCCTAAACTATGGATTGAAAGTAGAATTTTGTGTGAAATTCAATGGACTAAGAAGACATTGTTTAATGGAATCTAAGAATAAGAGAGCAAATAGAAGCCAGGTATAGACGTCAGAACGATTTATATGTGAATGCTTTTATGTATCTGAATCTGTCTAAGCTATATATCTTGCTAATAAAATGTCAATCACCAGCAAAGCATCATTTCTTAAATGGGGACTTCATAGGCTTTTCTTTTTCTTTCTGCAGTGGATGAAAAGGTATTGGGTATATGTTTAATGCTCCTCAAGGGCTCAAGAAAAAGATTTTTATTCTCCTTATTTCCCCAGTTCTTACATAGCATATGGAATGCAGAAGATGCTGCATAATTAAATAAGGGTTTGACTATTTAATCAATTAATTCAAGGTAGAAGACAATGATACGATACAGCAGACTTCAGCAGGCTCTAGTTACATGAATCAGTGTGAGACCACTTCTTTATCATTTTGGACAGAGGGTTCAGCAAGGAGCTTAGGTGTATTTCTAGGCAGGCCCCGAGTGTCTACAGATTGGTTCTCTAGAAGAAGGCTCTTTCCTCCTCTCAAGCTCTCTTATATACCTGAGCCAGAACAAAACACAACACAATACCAGTTCCTTTATGAATATTCATTATACAGTCAATTACCTTCTAATCCTTGATTATTGCCACTTGTATGAATTGACCTCACCTTATAAATGCCTGATACATGACAATATATGTTACATATATATTTTTGATAGATTATAGGCATATACAGGAGTCTAGAAGTTATACAACATCATTTTTCTCCTACAATGTCAGTCCCTCCAGTCTCCAGTCCTCCTCTCTCTCTCTCTCTCCCTCTCTCTCTCTCTTTCTCTCTGTTTCTCTGTCTCTTGATCTCTCTTTCTGTCTTCACCTTTTATGTATTTCTGTCCCCTCTGTACAGTATCCCAAACCCCAGGCCTTGGATGTGGACTTACAGTCAAATGATTCCATTCAATTTTCTCTGTTTTTGAGATTTCAAGGTAACTGAGATAATCAAGAAGAATGATCAGTCCTGGGTAAGCTCAGAATTAAATAGGTTAAAGATAAATCCTTTCTTCATTTGATCATGTATTAGAGCAGAACTCTTCTGACATGCTTATACAGTCTTTCCGAATTCTTTATTTTCCCAAAGAATCTCTTCCACCTCCTTGGTAGCTATAAGTCAGGGCTCCAGAAACTACAGCTACAGCTCTGGCCCAAGAAAGAAGTAGAGAAGAAAAGCCTATCTTGATACAATACTATGAAGACATAAATTATTAAAAATAAAGCCATTTTTACAATGTTGGGGTTTTCGTATTTTAGAATTACATGTCTATTTAACAAATATGGTGCAAGGGCTCCACTGTAAAACTAACCTCAGTCAGCTGAAACATAACATGTACAGTGATGACCGCTGCAGTTGCAACGATAGACTCTAATACTAACATACTCTCCGTGAAAGGGTATGAATTATTATGAATATAACCTGGAGACAAAGGGCTGGTGTAAAGAAGATTTTGAATAAATTATGCTCCATGAAACATTACTGGCATTACTTTTAATGTTGCACTCACTGGATGCCTTATAGAACAATTCGTTGTGGTTTGACAGGGGATGATTCCTGAGTCATCTTCCTTTTTAAGACAACAAAACCAGAAAAAGTGGAGTTTAATATCAACTGAAAAGTTAGATGTTTATGTACTGCAAACTTGTACCAAAAAGAAAAAAAAAAGGGAAGGGGATATAGGGAAGGGCTGAGGGAAGAGAAACGGAAAGAGATTTTAAAAAGTAAGTAAAATGAGTTATATACATGTACTAGCTCCACCAAGAAACCCATAAACACTATGTACCACACATATGTACCAATAATCTAAAATTAAAAAGATGGTTGAATGAAGTATAACACAGAGTCTCATTGCCAAACGTGAGGAGGCTTCTTTAAAGATTAAGATGAGGAGAAGGGCTAATCATTGGGAGATAGGAAGTCTGGTCTTATAAATACTCAAATCCTACTGTGTGATTCAGCTGACCATCTATAGGAGAAACCACAGAAAGAAAGTTTCTTGCCCCACCAGGCTTCCACACAACTCATTCCCTTTCCTTACAATGTCTTCCCTAGTTGGCAAACTACAACTCATTCTTTAAAATGCAAATTGAATGTCACCTTCTCTGAGAAGTGTTCCTTGGCCCCCATCTCAGTAGACGTTAATCCTGTCTTTCTCCATATTGCCCTCCACTGGATAGATATTTCTGTTATTGTGCTTAGTATATAAAATCGTGTTTATGTGTTCATAAAGAGGCTTTTCCACTCAAAATATTAGCTCTCTGAAAAGAAGCCAACATCTTATTGATCTTCAAGGAAGTAAAGTATCTGACACACAGCAGGCACATTCTTCATTTTGTAGAACTGAAGAAACAAGGAATAAATGTGTAAAATTGCTAAGCAGTTATTCTTGGAACATATTTTTTACAAAGTCTGAGAAGTCGAACAAGGTTCAGTCTCCAGCATCCTTGCTCTTCTTTCGCAGTTTCTTTTCCTCCTTTGATTTCAGTTGTTTTCCTTTTTGATTACCAAATCTACATTTCTGGCCCTGAAATTTTGTCCAAGTTCTAGACTCACATCTTTAACCGCCTGCTGAATGTTTCCATATGAATGACCCATGAATACCCCAAACTTTCAATATACCCAAAACTCCTCTGTCACATATTCACTCGTTACTATGTTCTGCTTTGGTCCATTGCTTCGCCATCATAGCTATCTAATAGGTTAAACAGAATCAGCTTTGTTCCCCATTTTCATCACCTGCCCTATTTATTCAGTTGCCAAGTCCTTCCAGACTTCCTGTCCACTATCTTTTGCTTAGCTCTTCTCTTTTCAAAGTGTACTGAATTAGTTCAAGCTCAATATATTTCTCCTGACCAATGCAATAAACTACTAAGAGACTTCCTGCTTCCAGCCTTTTTAACCCAGCTCCCATCATGCTGCAAATTACTTTCCTAAAACAACAATATATTTATGTCAGTTTCCTGCTCTAAGACATCACTGATGGCTTCCCACTGATGTACTATCTCCTTCTAGCATGCCAGGTTCTTCAGATCTCTCTTTCCCTACACATCCCTCATTTTTACTACTACCCTGTGCATGCACGCTCTAAACACCTATCTTCCAGCCATGCGTATCTGTTACTTAAAACACTACTACTGCCCTGTCCCCAAGGTCTCTACTCAGGTAGTCCTACCTAGAAGGTATTCCTCTCTAACTTTCTTCATTTCCTCATCAATGTCCTGTTCATCTTTGTAAGTCCAGTGTAGGTTCTTAACCTGTACTTCACAGATTCCCAAAGGGCTCAGAGATAAAATTAAGGGTATTTGTGAAGTTGAGTAGGAGAAAAATGGATTTTCATTTCCACTAACTTCTAATGGAAATGTAGCATTTCCTTCTGTCATGAATGTAAGCAACAAACGATAGAAATTCTAGAAATACAGGTGATCTTATCACAAATAGAAACCACAGATATACCACCTTATAACTCCCACATCCTTGAATTTTGTTGATACTCAATATTAATCCAAAATGACAAGTTATTAGACCTGCAACTAGAGTTTTTATGTAATACCTTATGAAAAAAAAAGAGTACTTCATTTTTGATGCTTGGTAACTGTTGCAAAACAATTGGTTTCCATTATGATTGTATATTTTTTTATTTTATATACTTAAAATATTATTCCAAGAGCAGGTGAAAATTCACAATAAAGGTTAAGAGTTCCTATCTAAGTTGATCATAAACTCTACCCCAGGAAATTTTCCCAAATCATCAACAAAGTGTAAATTAGTATCTTTTTATTTTTAACTTATAACCATCAATCAGTTGGAAAGCTCTTAATGCACGTATGGTCCTGCCTTCCTTTGTAGTTAGTTAGTCATTTACTAGGCTTTGAAGTCTTTTGTTTTTAAGTCTCCCATGATGCTGTAACCACAGTAGGTGATGAATCTGAGCTGTATTGAGCATATTTCTTTTCCAGGGATCACTTTAGGTTGATGGAATTGACAAAATTGACAAAATAGCTGATATATTTTGGTGGCTGATATGAACTTGCCAACTTGTAACCCAAACTGAACTGCTCTGTCCTCTTATCTGATTACTGGATCTCAAATCAAGGGGAAAACTATAGTCAAGGACAGAAGAGGTAACTAGAAATCTTCTTTGGTGATCCAGACACATAGCAATGAATCACAAGCAAAGATTTTTTTTAGAGCTCTATCATACAAATAATAGCTCAAATGAGCTTGTCTTGAACACTACAAGATAACAAGAATATGTTTACTGACCATTCAAAAACCATTCATGGACAAAAAAGTATTTTTTGGAACAATGATTTTTATTGTGACTTGATATTGCACAGCATAAGCTCTTTGTACAAGGATATAAACTAGTTCCTCCCAATGAAGGTATTTTATGTTCAGTGATGATATCTAGATCTATAACCTTAATGGTGTAGTTTAAGGAAATAATGTAGCATAACACAGGAATGGAACACTCATCTCTGAACAATTAACTGGGATTAATAAAAGTCAATACCAAATAAAGACATCTGTGGGCTCATGATATGATGCTTGAGAAAAACTGAAGTTAGGAATGATAAAAAGGTATAAAGGAAAATACTGCAAAAAATATCAATTTAACAAAAAGATAACTATTACAAATATATGTTCAATGAAATAATCAAGAATTTAATCATTCTCTTTTTTTCTAGTATAGCACCTAAGACATAACAAATGGCCTCAAACCTATCCACCAGGAATATCTATTTGCATGCTAATATTTTTTAATTCATGTGTAAGCTTTCTGCTCTCAATTCTAGTTTTAGCCTAAAATGGCTTCTTTTAATGACAGACAAAGAAACTACTACTATTAGTAATAATACTAATAACACTCATATATATAATGTTCTATAGCTTTCAATATTTTAGCAGCCAATATTTAACCATAATTCTCACATGAACACCATAAGGAAGATAAGATAGGTTTATCCCAAATATATAAATTAAAATATCAAAGCACATAGAAGTTAAATAATTCACCAAAGTTTCCAATGCCTGTGAATAACACAATCAAAGCATGCATCAAGGCATAGTGAGTCCAGATTCAGTTCTCTATGTTTCTATTCCACCCAGGTGAGAATTAAAAATCAAATATCTCCATTTGGATGATTTCTGAATCTAATTTCACCTCTTTGGTTAAGGGAATGATTTACTGCAAGTATGTAGTAGACACTTGATCATCTTTATTCATTTTTTATTCAACAAATACTTGTTAAGCACCTCATACTTGCCAATAAAGTAAATGCGTGGAGGCCTTTTTCAGTTCTGGAGAAAGCAACTTCCATACTTGAGAATATCGCAGTGACCCATGTCCCAGGAAGCATGAAAGGCTGCCATCTGTGAGGACAGCTCAGAGTGGAAAAGACTCTGCCACAGGTCTAGATCACGCAGCCCTGCCACTTGGGTCATGGGGCATGACTGGCCCTATGGCTTCACAGGCATCCGTGGTGGAAAAACACATTGTGTAGTTTATGGCAAACCTCAATATAAGAATCAGAGTGAGGAGAACCTGCCACATTGGGTCAGGGAGGTTCGAACCAGAAGACAACTAGCCTGCCTTCCTGGTGAGTGGCACACGACCAGCATGGACTCCAGGAAGAGAAAGATGTGCCTCCCGAGAACCCGCCACATTGGGTCAAGGAGGTTCAGACCAGAAGACAACTAGCCTGCCTTCCTGGTGAGTGGCACACGACCAGCATGGACTCCAGGAAGAGAAAGATGTGCCTCCCGAGAACCCACCGCAATGGGTCAGGGAGGTTCAAACCAAAAGACAAGTAGCCTGCCTTCCTGGTGAGTGGCACACGACCAGCATGGACTCCAGGAAGAGAAAGATGTGCCTCCCGAGAACCCACCACAATGGGTCAGGGAGGTTCAAACCAGAAGACAACTACCTGCCTTACTGGTGAGCAGCGCATGACCAGCATGGACTCCAGGAAGAGAAAGACATGTGCCTTCTGTAAGCCTACCGGTGCATGGGCTAAGAATCAAAGACACCACACCCCTCACCCGCCGTAAGCAACCTGCTGGTTTGGAGGACTGGCTAAGTGGATAGCAACTAAGGTACACGAAGCAACTAAATGGTTGTATTGCTTGGTCGATTTTGCAGGCCTGGGGCCGGCAGTCTGAACATCTCTTGGGAAGATGACAGTATGCAATGTGGCAAATATAGGGGATTCCCTTCTATCTTGTCTTCAAGACCCAATGTTGTTCTCATTCTTTTGCTTTATTTTGATTAATATTTTTTGCTTTATTTCATATTCTGTTTTTATTGGTTTTATTCTGTTTTGTTTTTGGTTTGATTTTACTATACCTGATGGAATGGTCAACTATTGTAAAGATAACAAGATATACTATAGTAGCTATTGTTTTCCTAGTATCTTCCTTTGAAGTACTGTATGTTCTATGGTTTTGTTTTGATTGACTTTGTTCTGTTACGTTTTGTTGGATTTTTTACTATCTTTAAAATAAAATTTTTAAAAAAAGAATCACAGTGAGGAATTCTCAGATGCTAGAGCACAGGCACATCATCAGTGATGGAAAATTAGATACCTTTCAAAATGCACAGCTCTTGGCATACTACCTACTGGGCCCTGATAGAAATGCAAGCCACAGGGCAGCAAGCAGATGCTGTGAGGACTTCCACTGTGGGTGGGATTCTGTCCAGCTTCAAGACCAACTGTAGCAGTGGGAACTGTGGTTCATCTTATTAATCTTTCTCTTGAAAGTTTTCCTCCAGAAAAAACACTGAAAGAGCTGTTACAGAAGTTTCACAGGGCAAGTGGGTCATGAGAAGCAGGTGCAGTGGACTTTGCTAACAATTTCAGTGTGCTCCTGGCTCCCCCTGCACTTCAGGTCTAACACACTCATTCCCCAGCAGCTGAGGGGCAGTTTCAGAGCTGACTGTCTCTCTAGTTAGTGTCCTCAGCTAAGGGAAGCCACCTCTCCTAATGTCATGCTCCCTTCACAGAACAATTTGTACACAATGACTGGTCAACCAAGGAAGGTTAATGGGTTCACTGCTCTTGGTCCAGGGCCATTTTAGCTCCCAAGCTCCTGAGGTCTCTGTGATGACAATACAGCTCAAATACTCCCTCCCTAATTCTTCAGGTGTTAATTCAGGAACAGTCCTCAGTAAATTTTCTACATGTTAATCTCAGAATTGGCTTCTTCTCAAGCAATCTGACCTGTAACAGTTGTACTTATGGAGGGCAATCTTTCCTTGATACACTCTCTTTAACACAAAGTTTTTATAACATGAGAATTGAGGGCTCAAATACTCCCTCCCTAATTCTTCAGGTGCTAATTCAGGAACAGTCCTCAGTAAATTTTCTACATGTTAATCTCAGAATTGGCTTCTTCTCAAGCAATCTGACCTGTAACAGTTGTACTTATGGAGGGCAATCTTTCCTTGATACACTCTCTTTAACACAAAGTTTTTATAACATGAGAATTGAGGGGAGTCTTGAAAAACAAAACTCATATAGCTGCCCTAATGTTCAACCCACAATTAAAGCATTTAAACTTTCTAACAGTCCAAGTAACTAAAACGTCTTTGTTTTTTTTTTAATTTAAGAGAGAATGCACACAGAAAAGAGATACAAAAAGCAAAAGAGACAAACAAACAACAACAAATCAGATACAATAAAATTATAGGTTTACAAAATGAGATGATTGGAATTTAGCAGTAGTTGTAATATTGCATATTGTTACCTTCAAAGGGGTTGTTCAGATTAACAGATATAGACATGTAAAATTGATTTAATCATATGAGTATTAACTGTTCTTTTTCAATAGCTAATGCATTTAGTAGTATAGTCATTTTAACTATCTTATGTATACCTATATATAAATTTATGTCTTTTTCCTTTTCCCTTCCTTCTTTCCTCCTTTCCCCTTAGAATACCTCTTGTTGTCTTTAAAATAACTGCCCATATCATAGGGCCTAATATAATCAAACAAAATAGTTCAGAATAAAACCAATAAAAAATAAAACAATGGTAACAGAAAAGAGAAACAAAAAACAAAAGGGACCAACAAACAACAACAACAAATCTGATACTGTAATATTGTAGGTTTACAAAATGAGATGATTGGAATTTGACAGTAGTTGTAACATTGTATATCATTACCATCAAAGGGGTTGCTCAGATTGACAGATATAAACATGTAAAATTGATCTAATCATAAGAGTATCAACTGTTCTCTCTTACCAGTTAATGCATTTGGCAGTATAGTCATTTTAACCATCTTATGTATACCCACATATAGATCTATGTCTTTTTCCTTTTCCCTTCCTTCTTTCCTCCTTTCCCCTTGTAATACCTCTTGTTATCTTCAAAATAACTGCCCATACCATCAGGTCTAATATAATCAAACAAAATAGTACAGAATAAAACCAATAAAAAATGAAATGATGGAAGCAATACATAGTAATACAACGTTGATTTCTATAATGCCTCATATTATCTTCTAAGCAGTTGCCTATATCATCTGTTATAATGCAATCAAACAAATCAAAATAGGTTAAAATCACTCAAAACAGAACAATGAAAGCAATACAGGGTTTCAAAACAAGGTGATCAAATATCAATAAAGGCTACCCTAATATATTTTCTTATCTTTGAAATAGCTATCTATGTCATCATATATAATAAAATTAGGTAGGTTGAGATAGAATGAGATCAAACTAAACAGTTCATTGAAAACAATACTGGATTCAAATCCCAATGATGGAGTATTCAATTGTCTGCCCTGCTCGGTGATATCCCTCTGCCACTGTTTCTGGAACTGTGGACTTTTTTTATCTTTCTCTAAAATGTCCTTCAGTATTCTTTGTAGGATTGGCTTGGTTGTCATAAATTCCTTTAGTTGTTATTTGCCATGTAAGTATCTTGTTTCTCCATTAATTTTCAAAGATAGTTTTGTAGGGTACATCAATCTGGGTTGGAAGCTGTTTTCTTTCAGGGCTTGAAATACTTCACTCCAAGCTCTTCTTGACCTGATGGTTTGTGTTGAGAAGTCTGTTGTGATTCTGATGGGTTTTCCTTTGTAGGTGATCTGTGTTTTTTCCTTCTCTAATAGCTTTTAATATTCTGTTCTTGTGTTGAATTTCTGGGATCTTGATTGTTATATGTCTGGGTGCAGGTATATTTTGGTTATGGTTAGCTGGAGTTTTATATGTTTCACTTATCTGAAAGTCACTTCCTGTTCCCATGCTTGGAAAGTCTTCTGAAATTATTTCTGTAAATAGGCTTTTAATTTGATTTGTATTGACCCCTGCTTTTTCACTCACACCTTTTATTCTTAAGTTATGTTTCTTTGGGTTGTCTTGCAGCATTGTATTGTTACTTCCAGGTTTCTTGTTATTTTTAAGAGATCTTTCCTTTCACAATCACAAGCTGCAAACCTGTCTTCAAGATTTGAAAGTCTTATCTTTAGTTTCCTTCAGGTGGTTTTGCCAACTTTCATTGGAGTTTTTGATTCCTGGTTATCTCTTTGAACCTATAAATTTTTTTTGTATTGTTCATTCCAGGTTTCCCTTGTCTTCCTATGCTCCATTTTTTCATCTATGTCTCCTTTAGAGATGCACAGCAATTCTTTTATTATATTTTTCATTTCTTCTTTTAGTTGAGTTAGTATTTCTGTTCTAATTTCCTTTATAGCCTCATGAAGTTGTTTCTTTACTTCAGTTGTCATCACCTCAGAGACTTTAGTTGTGGGACTCCCGACCTCTTCTGCATTTGCTTCTCCTGAATTTGTTCTGCTTGGATTGGAGGCTACAGACTGCCTTTTGCTTCTTTGTCTTGACATATTCCTGGGTTGTCCTAGACAAGTGTGTACCGGGGATCTTGGTATTCCTCATGTTGTCTGTAATTTCTCTGAGGTTAGACTGGTTCTTCTAGCCAGTGCTGATTGTGGATATCTCATGGTTACCACTGGGTGTGCTGTTACAGCACTGTCCACTGCCTTTCCCCAGCTCACCTCAGCATCCTGATGTCTGGCACAGTGCGTGGGGGCGGGGCCACTGCCTGGCAACCTGGGCTGTTATCCATCAAGCTTCCACTATCACCCCTAGGGTGCGCATGGAGCCGTGGTCTGCAGACCAAGCTGGTCACCAGTCAGGACCCTCCAGGGCTCAGTTGGAGCAATTTCCATGGGACTGTGCCCAATGGTTGCCAGGCCCTTGCGGGAGATTGGGGTTTGCCGCACTCACTGTCAGCCAGTTTAGTCCTCCAGGTCTGCTCCCCCTGTCCACTGCTACTCTCCTCCAATGCTGCCCCTCTGAGCAGAGGCCTCCAGGGTCACTGCTGCCACTGCAGCCACAGCAGTTTGATCATGCATCCCCAGGTTCCAGCAACTCCTTTCACAGAGTGGTTCCGGCTCTGGGCAGAGGCGGCACCAGCCACCGCCTTCTTTGTTTGAGTGTTTCTTTTTACTCTTTCTGTGGGCTTCAATTCTTGCTTTAGATTCTTCCTGGGTCCAGAGGACCCGCCTCCCACCTTTTTGTCTTCCCCATGTTGCTATATTCCAGCATCTGGACGGTATCTTTCAGGAGGTCACTTACCCTGCTCTTTACCATTCCGCCATCTTGTCCCACCTCCTCTCTATGAGCTACACTCTATATCTTTGTGGCTCTTTTTGTAAACAGCTGTTTCATTACTTGTAAACATAGTTTCCCATTCTATGAAGTCAACAGTATTGTTATATTTCTGCTTCTTTTTTCTTTCATAAAATTATTTTTAAAAAACTATTGCCTACTATATCATTCAAGCTTTATGTCTTTCTACAGAGCATTATTTACAAATTTTTGAAACTGCTTTTTTCCAATATTACCAACTTATTGCCTTATGTGCTTGACATATAAAAACTATTATACCAAGAATACAGACTTCTCAGCTGTAGCTTTTAGTATATGACTTTGGGTAATTCAGTTTAATCATTTAATACAATTCATGAGGCACACAGCACATGGGGTGTTTGAGAAATTGCATTCATCTCTGAAAAAGCTAATATGATAGGCAGCCCCAATCATCACAAAGTTTAGAGCCTAATGAAGAAAGCAAACATTAAACAAATGATGACATAAATGATTATTTGAATAATAATTGTGACATGTGCTCTGAAGGAAAAAGTTAGGGTATTGTGCAAATATATAAGAGAAAGCCCTACTGTGTCAGAGATGCTTGGTATTCCTTAGAGGAACTGGCATTTAAGTACTGAATGAGAATTAGCAAGGTAAAAGAGAAGATAGATAGATAGATAGATAGATACCATACTTGAAAACTCTAATAAGGGAAGAAGTTTGCTATGTTCATGAAACTAAAAAGAAGGCTACATGGCAAGAGCAGAGTGGTAACAGGAGATCAGGACTTGAGCTAGATCACATAGGACCTGTGCATCAGTATAATGGTTTAATACTTTATCCTAGGTGCAATCAGAAACCACTTCATGGTTTTAGACAGGCTAAGGACATGGTCAGGTTTCCTCATACACAACACAGTAACAGTATAGCCTGCCTACTTATTGTGACAAGTACCAAGAAGATTCAGTAAGACAATGAATGTGATCAGATGAAGTAGAAACGGCAAATTTAATACATGAAAACAATGCTCAACATCACTGGTCATTCAAGAAATTCAAATTAAAATAACGCTGAGATTCCATCTCATCCCAGAAAAAAATGGCTATTATCAAGAAATCAAACAAGAATAAATGCTGGAGGGGTTTTGGGGGGAAAGGAACCCTTCTCCACTGTTGGTGGGAGTGTAGACTGGTGCAACCACTGTGGAAATCAGTGTGGTTTCCTCAGCATGAGACACTAAAAGTGTAAATAAGGACCAAAATGTATAATTGATATTGGGGAAATGAGAAGAAAATGTTCAAATGATAAGGGAAAGGAAGGGGAGAATAGAAGAAAAAATGGAAACAAAGCTTTTGTAAATAAAGAAGGGAAGAGAGGTTGAAAGGAGGAGAGAGCAATGGGATAAAAAGAAGAAGCAAGATATACCGTGTACAGGTACTAATTCCCTACAATGAATGTTATCACTATGTATATCTAAAATGTACCAATAAAATAAAAAGAAAAAACATAATGAATGTAAATGTACTTTATGAAATATGAAGTGCACTACAACAGAATGCATTATTATCATCAACCGTGTCAGGAAGTTGATTACATTGTTCATTTCACCACCCAAGCAAAACCATAATTGCATGATTCATCTTCTAAAATAAATAGATAAAATAAAATTCTTAAAATATATTCTCTAAACCCCAAAGCAACTGCAAGTCTTCTCATTTTAAAGCCAGATACTCCAAGCTGGTGAACACACTGAATAAAATTTATTTAAATGCTTGAGCCACATCTTTGTATGTAATTCTTTATGTGCAATGTCATGTTACATCATTCATAACTTGGGGGCAAAAGTGGAAAAGCACATTTACGCCAAATCAGCTTATCTTCTGCATACAAATGACCACTTTTATGAGGATTTCATTACTTTTCTCATAATTGAGAGACAAGAAATTCTAAAATACTTTCAACACTTAAAAAAAGAATGCAAATACCATGGAAAATTATAAATTAGACAATCTGTGGCCTGTGGATTAAAGAAATATGTAGCCATTTAAAAATAATAATAATATCAGCAGGGAGTGGTGGTGCACAACTTTAATCCCAACACTCGGGAGGCTGAGGTAGGTGGAACACTGTGAGTTCAAGGCTGGCTTGGGTTACAACATGAGCAAGGCCGGCCTGAGCTACACAGTGCAACCCTGCCTCAAAAAAGTAGGGCCGGGAGTTTGGCTCAGTGGCTTACGCACCTGCCTAACAGGAATGAGGTTGTGAGTTTGATCCCCGGTGCCACAAAAATAAATAAATAAATAAATAAATAAATAAATAAAATCAATTCTTTGCTGACCATCTACAATGCATCAGATATTGCACTGAATGTTTTACTTATTGATTCTTCATACTCATCCTATCAAATAAGTATTGCCAGCCCAAACTTATAAATAATGAAATTTCCAAAAAGATAAATTAAGTAATTTAACAGGGTAGCACAGTTAATAAGGAACCAAGTCTTTATTGAATTCAGATCCATAAAACAAGAGACCATGGAGTCACTTACACTTACTTGCTTGCCACTATTTACTGTTTTTTAAAAAAATCTCTAGTAACCCTTCTTAAATGCACATGGTTTAGTCTAGATATATTTGGTTTGTTTTTTATCAATCACACAATGATTACCTGTCCAGAAAAATCTCACTTTTGAGTCTCATTAACTCATTATACAAAATAAGTATAAATAGGTATAAATCATTCACAGATACCCTTATCTCTCTCTTAGTTTACTTGTATGCAATTGGTAACTAGCAGGAAGCTTTTAAAGCTAAAATGTTTAATTTTTTTTCCTAAAAACAGAAAAATTAGTATTCGTAGAATACTATCCATGTGACAAATGCTTCACATACTCTATCTCATTCCATTCTCAAGCACTTGGAAGTAGGTATTAGTACCCTAATTCTGCAGATGATGAAACTGAAGCCCATATCCAAGGTCACACCATAAGAGGTAGATCTATCATTTTAACTTGTGTCTGATTACATAGCCCATTCACTAACTAGGCTATACTGCCTAGACCAAAAAAGCAAGTATGGAGAAACACAAAAATGTAGCTAGATTATATACAGTTACATTCACACTGTGTTAATGCAAGGGCAATATGTAGCACATACAAGCGACCAAGATATAACAGAATTTCAGATAAATGAGGAGATAGTTATCTTCCACAGTGTTTCTTTCTTAGCCCTTCAAAGTACATTTCAAAATCCTGAAACCTTGGGCTGAAAAGGGCTCACAAAATCAGTGAAAGCACGCCTATTTGTCTTCACTCCCTTTTGTAAATGATCTGAGTCAATATGTTCTTCCGAAATACAGGAAATATTCCCATCTTGAGGGATTTTAGGACATCATTGTCACAGACCACTTTACCATTTTTGCAACCACAGGCTTTGCTTAATAAAAGAGTTCATTGTCTATGTACTAGTTTTTTAAATACTAAATACCAGCGGATTTACATTATACATGTGGAGATGTCCCATGACATTTGCTATTCTGCATAAGAAGAGAATTCCATCCCTCCCCACCCTCCACACTTGCCATATTTCCTAAAGACAAGAGTCAGATCTTATCCATCTCAATATCTCCAGCACTTACCACCATAAATGATACATAGTACACGCTCTATTTCAAGAATCTGTTAAAAAGGTTTTAATTCATTCATACTGAATCACACATTCAGATAAGTGGCTGAGCATGGCAGAGCAGTACTTTATAACTCTAAAATTTAAAGAACCTTCTTAATACAGTTTTTATCCTGTATTAACTCTGTAAGCTAACTTCCATGTAATCATTTGTAGATAAGTAATCTATTCCTTTTGTGCACAAGTAGGAATGCATACAGGAAATATCCAATACTTTCCTTTGAAATTAATTTCTTAAAATGAATCCAAGCTAGGATCATCTATCCTGCTTATTCCTTAACAGAGATTTCAATAAAAAAAATCTGACTGGCATCCAGGAATGCATATAATCCTAGCATCAGGTTATGCTAGCAGAGTCCTAGCTTACTTGAATATTTCAGCTCCTCGCTAGCAGTCCACCACTTTTCCATCAGATGTTAGGTGCATGTCTTCTCAAAGTGCTACCACACCTTTATACTCACAATTTCTCATTTGGTCTAACTATGTAAACAACTGCTGCATGATTTCTCCTTTTTTAATTTTTATTTTAAGACAATAAAAGCAAACAAAATAAAACAGAATAAAGCCAATCCAAAAAAAAAAACAGTGAAAGTGATACAGAATTTCAAAACAAGATTTCAATCATTGTCCTATCATAATATTCTCAGCAAGTCATTCAGAGACCCAAGTGACATGTTTTCCTACTGTATATATCACAGCAGTGTGTAATTCACCTTTTTAGTGACTGCACAATACTAAAAACATATCATAGAAGAAATCACCATATTATTATGAAAAAAGGAGGAACATTTTTAGGAGAAAGTCACTGCAAAAGTAAAATCTTAAGTGAATTCCAACAAAACAACAAAAAGTAATTACGGCTATGAGGATACTGTATTTTAAAGATAAACAGGGAGTACAACTTTACAAAGTAACAATCCTATGTTAATATCAACCCCAAATGTGAATATCCTCCAAGTCAATTATCAACAAATGATCTAGTAAGGAAGCACTGGCAAGTTATTGCTTTTACATTACTATTATAGGCCATGAACCATCTTCAAATTCAAGTGATGTTTAGATTATAACTCTATTGAATGTATGCTAGCAGTAAAATAATAGAAAAATCTAAGAATAAAATCTACCATAGTCCATATCCTACTTAGCAACTAACAAATATTTATCTCCGTCACTCTAATATGTGCACAATGCATAGTACATGTAGGTATAAGGTATTACTACTAATAATAAATGCACAACTTGAAGATATGCTGAAAATTGATTTAAGGGTTCTGTTTTAGAACTTCAGTATAAAATACTTTTAAAAGACCAGAGAACTTACTGTCACACAGGAGCACTTATTGAAACATGCATTTTTAACACCAAGGCAGAGCAGACAGCTTCGATTAGGAAAGCTAGAGGATATTTCATTTGACTGCTCTAAAAGATGAAAAGCCAAAAAAGAAAAAGGATGAAACAATTTCAGATGCTTTCAATGCATTCATCAAATCAGAATGAACTTCTTTTGACTGTGGATATAATAAGTCAGAAGGCATTCACTAAACCAAAACGCAAGAACTTCTTTTCCACTGTGACTAATTCAACTTAATGAAATTATTTTTTAACAAAACTACACATATGAGATATGAGAAGAAAATGGAAGATGATAGAAAAGCAAGCAACAGCTAGTATATTTCATGAGAAGACAGAAGCCACAATTTTTTACCGATTAATGTTAGAGTTTCCGCCTGACCTTGAATTTGACAAAACTCAATATAAAGGCTAGGCTTATAAAAGGACTTCAATTATAAGAGGTTATCTAAAGAACGCTTAAGCTGGTTTTCAAGATGAAATACTAACAGAAGTTTGTATTTATTTCATAAACAACCATGTTAACCTTGCTATTTACACTGCCAATGACATCTTCCCAAGACTATAGAATCCCAATACAATAAATCTTTACTAGATAAGCAGCTCATTCCTTGTTTGTCAGTGTGGTAGGAAGTTGTACCAGGAAAATAATGTAGAAATGAATCAAACACAATACTGTGTATTACAAAAACAAAATATATTATAGTACATATCATATACTTTGTAATAATTCTATATCCATTAGAAACAAAATTGGTATCACAAGCACCAACACTTTCACCTGCGAGAATGATCTTAAACTCCAATAAACGATAATATGATGCTAATAATTCCTTGAAAGTGCTAATTGTTTGATAAGTTATAAACCTCTTTTGCCAGTGCTCTTATCAGTTGTTCTTATCTTATGAGACAGGGAATCTGGGACCTATACAGATGACCTGATTTGCCCAAGATCATATGGCTATTAAAAGGAAAACTTGGAACTTAAACAGTGAATTCTTTTTTCCTGGACAATTGAACTATTTCTGTGAAGCTATCACTCTTCTCCAGGAATGTAAGATATGCAAAAAGGATACTGCAGTTTCAACACTCATAAGATTTTAATTGATCTAGTATAAATAAATAGAAAGCCACGTTCTTTCATCATGTACTATTTCTTCAAATGATCTCTAGCAGATTTAAAGTTTTCATCAAGCAATGTTGCAGAAAATTTCTTATACATTTTCCTATAAAGCACAATCAAGGCCAGTATTAAGTTGTTAGCTGAAGCCATTAAAGCATGACACCATTACAATGCAATAAATATTTTCTTTTGTTTTGAAACATATCATTCTACAATCAATCACCGAATTTTTTAAAAATATGGAACCAAATACTTTTAAGGATGGACTCAGTGAATGTTATCCTAGGTGTTTGTCTCATAACACATTCACCTACAATTTACTACTTATTAAGTTAGAATATAGAACTTAATTAGTCAGGGAGAAACTGTCTAATCTCTAAGTATCTCTCCTGAGAAAAATATAAACAACCAAAAAAGAAAGATATTAACTTTAAAGAAGCCAGCAGATGCGACTTTAAACAAGTGATAACATCACCAGTAGTAAGATATATGAATACTATGAGTCCTTTGAAATGATGTACTGCAAATGGCAAAATATCTATCACCTCTGTGGTATTCTTTCCCAAAATGTATAATCTCATTCTGCCCACAAGAAGGCATCTGACAAACTGAAATTAAGAAACAGTTTATAAGATAACTGATCCATTCTCTTAAAGTAGCAAGGTCATGAAGGACAGAAAAGATTGAGTAACAGTTACAGAATGGAGAAGACGAAAGAAATAACAGCCAAATAGTACATTCTGGGATCCTGGATTGAGTCTTTGAACAGAAAAGGAAAATAAGCCAAAAAATGGGTGAAATTTGAATAATGTCTATCATTTAGTTAATAGTATTTTACCAAGGTTAATTTCCTGGTTTTGTTAATTGTATTATTGTTACATAAGACTAATACATTAGAAGAAGTTGGGTAATGAGCATAAGGAACTCTATACACTATTATTATATATTTTTGTTAGTCTAAAATTAGTTCAAAATAAAAATGAAACAAAGACACCTTAAAAGCAATCTGCTTGCGAACAAGTATGAAAAAGGAAAAGGAAGAAAACAGTACGAATAAACAAATCATAAAAAAAGAAACAAATGGCCAGTAGCAAGCACATACAATGAAGGTTCCAGCTCAGAAACCAATCAAAGAAATGCAAATTGAAACACTGACATATGCTTGTCTTCAACCTGGCACATTTGTTTTCTGCAGACTATTCAGTGGGTGAGAATATGGGGAGAAAAGCACACAAAACCACGGCAGGAGGGACTGTAAATTGGTATTGGTAAATTCTCTCTTCGAGAGAAATTTTTAAAGTTTAAATGAGTGTATCCTTACAACCAACATTTGCACTTCAAAGAATTCATTTTGAAAAATATGTCGGGAATACAAGAATGTTTATTGCAGTATTAATATAATCCAAAAAAATTCCCAAACAACTTAAGTATTCATTAGAGAAGACCATGTGTTCAAAAAATGAAAGAATATATAATAACTTTAAAATACTATATAAATTTGTATTCACAAATAAATATATATAGCTGATTATTATGTGAAAAATAAAATATTTCCCACAAAGAATACTCATGGGAAATATTAATTATGGTACAAATTATAGTATAAAACATGTATGATTATATATAAACACAAAAAATGTAGCAGAAATATACATATATCTCTAACTTATATTTTTCTATATATTTTCTTTTTCTTTCTTTTTTTATTTATATCTTCTATGTTACCTACAGTTAACATATCTTGCTCTTGAAATACAATTCCTTTCATTTAGGCCTTATTTGAATTTCGTTTGTTTTTCAGGTATCTCAGATTGTGTGACGGTCTGGCTCTGGCTGCACTTTCGAGAGTCGGCGCTAGGTGGTACACTGCTTCTCCCGAGAGCTTCCAGGCCTTGTAATCAGCCTAACCTACTTAAGGCTGGAGCCCCTGACATAATAACCCAGGTCCACATCTCTTCTTCTTCTTACATATAAAAATGTTTTTACCTTCACCCAAATCGCGAATAATTTAATACCCAATTGTTGTACTGTCTCACAATAGGCATTTAAGAGATATTTGCTGGGTAAATAAGACATAATTAAAAATAGAAATGGCAGAGGCATGAAAAATTGAACAGCTTCATATCATCTCATCTTTCTACACAAAGTTAAGCTGGCTTCATGGTGGCCTTTAATATGACACTCTGTATTATAAATCTACAAAAACAGGAGAAGGTCAGCATTTCCCAACTGCATTTGATTCTTTTTTTGTTTGTTTTGTTTTTTTTAGTAAGGCATCTTTGAATGAATGAGATCTTACAAAGTATGATTTGGGAAATCCTGTCCTCAACACCGTCCATCTTATTTAATGTAATCACCCTTAACCTAGCTGTAGTTGCAGTCTTCTTCCCTGCATTATGGACTTCCAAGGCACCATTGGGTTTTTTTTGTTTTGTTTTGTTTTTTTGTATTCCTCAGGGATATCAAGTCCCAAACTAGTTATTCAATCAGGTGCCAAAATCTGTCAACAATTGCTCTGCAATTAAAGTGCTTCTTTAAGTGTTGTTCATCTTATGGCTGTTAAGGAGATTCCTTTCCTATTCAGACTTGATTCCAATTTGAACTAAACACAATCCAAAGGTAAGAATATGCATACTCTCTAGCTAGCAGTTCATGTGAGATAAGAGAATCTCATTTTCCTGGAATGTCTATTAAATACATGTGTATGAGTTAATTCATCACTCATCAATGCAAACTTCAAAAATGTCCTTATTACCTAAAGAAAGGAAAAAAGTCAACCGGAAAGACAACTGTCCTTTATGATACATGATAGCCTTATTGCTACTCAGATCATAGTCTACATACTTGTTTTTCTTTTCCATTAGACTGTGAACTTAGGAAAAGGAGGTAAGTATAGCTCATCCCAGTCCCCCAATAGTTAGCATGCTATCTGGAACACTGTAGGTATTAGTAATTGTTTGAATAACAAAATAATAAATAAATGAATAGAATAACATGTTGTTAGTAAACCCTAGAAGTATTGCTGTAGTAATATAAAAATTCAAAACTCTGTATTACTGTGTTAATATTAAAATTACTTTCTCATTGAGTCAAAAAATGTTTCTTAAATGTATACTGTATTTCAAACACTGTGCTAAAGGTACAAAGATAAATAAGAAATAATTCTCTGTTCAAGAAGTATAGAGTGTGGATAAAAATAATTTCCTTAACTCTTTTCCAAATACTTTCATACTTCACATTTACAATAATTCAATGAGATTAGTATCCTACTCATTTACTTTTCAAAGTTTTAAAAAGTAGTTTGTAGATCAAAAAAAAAACCTTATAAAATATGTACAAGGTATAAAGCATAATGACATCACAAGTTCCTGGGTAGACATCACCCAACTTATGAATAATAACATTTAGATCTTTTGGATCCCTTTTGTTTTCCCCAAAAAGAAAATGCCATCTTGAATTTTATTTTTATCCTTCCCTCATTTAACCATGTGTATTGCTTAACAGCATATTATATAATTTTGCATAAATTTTGTACCTTGCTCAACTGGAAACTTGTGCATAATTATGGCAAAACTGCTAGATGTTGTTATGGTTGATACACTGCGTCAGCTTGAGTCTAGAAGTTTAACTAAATAACTCAGTAGTTCTAAATCCTAGTGTGTAGATGATATGCCCTTAGTTCCAGGATGTTATTCATTGTGTCAACTTGAGAGGTTTAGAAGTTCAAGTGACTTAGCACGGAGGCAGGGCCCTCACTCTGTAAACATCCTGAGCCTGTGCAAGAGAAGGGCACAGAGATCACATGAGTGTTACACACACCTGAGGGCAGGTAGCCTGCACACAATATAAGAGAGGGAAAGAGGCTTACTCTCCCCCTTTTTGCTCTTGTTTTTGCTACCTTCTGCCACCTTGAACTGTTGCCCCTGTGCCATGTCACCCAGCTTTGGTGTCAGCTGATTATGAACTGAAACCTCCATAAACTGTAAGCTAGACAAACCTTTTCTCCTTTAACTTTGGGTGTCAGGTGTTTTGTCTCAACAATGAGAAAAGTAACTAAGACAGGTGTTTATTCAGCATCCACTCATTCACTTATTGTTCCTCACTGACAAAGCCGTCAGTTTGCTGAGAGGTGAAGACCAAGTTACCCAACTAATATGCACTAAATTTTCCAGGCTCCACTATAGGTAGAGGTATCCATGTTCTAAGCACATGTTTGGAGGCAGGAAAAGGGAAAATTCCTTCAAGAGTGAGGGGGCAATCTCAGCTGGCATGTCCTTTGTGCCTCCTAAAATGCAGGCATAATGGCAACTGTTCCAGTAGCCAGTTACATTTGACCATTAGGGAAAGGCCAAGAGGAACCCCAAAGATCTTAGAGACACCACATCCTTGAGCCTCTATACTATCCCTGATTCCTCTAGAGATTTTGTTTCATGTAACAAAAATAAACTGCCTAACTCAAGCTACTGTTGTTAGGGACTTTTGTAACACACAGTCAAATTTAATTTCTCCTTATAAAAAAGTAATCAAACAAGACATTTGCTCTGAAACCATGTGCTTCGTCATCTCTTCCATAGAATATACAAAACATCAGGGCTTTGACTCAGTCAGGAAGTCAAAGCTCTTTCCCATGAAGTAGGCATACAGTAGGCTCCATCTACTGGTGCTGTGTACTCACATTCATTCACAAGTGGGCTGTTGCAGTGAGACTACACGCCCTATGTGAACTGCCACTCTTACCCCTCTTCGGTTTCCCTCATGCTGGTTTTGATGACTATGAGTCTACTTTAATGAACATGAATCAATAGTTTCAAATACTTTTCAAAAGATTCATCAACTCTAAAAGGCAGGCAGAATGGTAGTCAGCTTTGAGCCCAACCCCCGATCTTGCAATGCGTGCAAACATAAATGTCTCCCATTTACAGACACCGAACATCTGGCAAAGGCTAGAGGCTATAAGGGATTCGGAGGTTAAGCCATAGCCTCTACTCTCAAAGCATTTATAATCAAGTAAACAGATTTATTTGATGAGAGTTCTTCTGAACTTGGGATTCAAACACTTGAGACAAGAGAGGGAGAGTCACAGTCAGTGGGAACCTGTTCATTTTTACCAACCGCTGTGAGTGCAGAATAACTGTGCCAACATTCCGCATATTCCAGATGCTGAAGAGCACCTATTTCCTTAACTTTATATATGGGATCTCTGTTCTTTTTAGATCTCTATTTGTCTTATTTTATATAAAGTGTATCTCATTAAACCTGTAAGTCCCCAACTCCTTTTGAAGAGTATAAACTAATGTTTTGATGTAGTGGAAAAATCACTATATGGGGAATCACAAATATTGATTCCAAGACTCATTAGCCATAAGATCTTTAGCGAGTCATTTATCCTCTTTGAACACAATGTTTCCCCCAGAGGCTATAGCCACTTGGTATGCAGAGTTCCTGTGTGAATATAATGATAAAAATGTACATAAGTTCAACAAAAAATAGCCATTGCATGCCTACAATGAGCAAGTACTATTCTAGACAGTGAAGATGTGAAGATACTCTGTGCTCTCATGCAGCAAAAATATAATGGCTAATGAAGATAAGTGTGATAGCATCAACAGTACAAGTGCCAAGAAGAAACACAAAATAAAGTAAGTAATTATCGTTATAATTGAAGACAGAACTGGGGGAAGATGTCCCTTTTTCAATAGGCTTGCCAGGGAGGGGCATCATTCCAGTCCTGAATGAACAGAGGGATGACTATGCAGATGTCTGGAGAAAAACTTGCAAAGGGAAAAAAAAAAAAAAAAAAGGCAAGGCCTAGAGCACACAGGATGTTTGGTCACAGCAGACATTCAAGACATAATAGTTCCTTTGCAGCAGTGGTTTTTCCAGCTGCCCACTTGGCAACCAACTTGTACCAGCTCATCTTTTCAACTTAGTGGACCATGTCATAAAACACTGTTTTTCCTCTAGATTTCCATACCATGTACCTCACCCCCTTTTCCTTCGCCTCCCCTCCCTTTCCCTTCTCTCCTCTCGCCTCTCCTCCTCTCCCCTCGTCTTTTCCTCGCCTCTTCTCCTCCTCTTCTCTGTTCTCTCCTTTATCTTGTCTCCACTTTCCTACCCTCTCTTCCTCTCTCTCCTCCTTCCTTTTAGCATAAACCTGGATCATCTCCACAAGTGCATAAAGTGTCCTCTTTTTTAAAGTTAAGACATATTGCTAGATATATATCCAGTACTTCACTGAACACTATGAGTATTTTAAGTGATCTCATTAAAGCTTTAAGATATAGCTGTTATTATTATGTTCCAAATGTGGAATCAGCTTCAAAGGTTAATATGGTCATGTTCACTTGGCTAATGAAAGGCTGAGTTGGCATTCAAGCCATCTGACAGTAATGTTCATCAGATTAATCACTCTCATATGCTGCTTCCTTGTTAAGTGAAGCAGGATCCTGCAAATCTATCGATGAATAGGTTTAGAATAGTTTCCTTCAGGGAAAATCAGTTTTCCTAAAAGTATGATTCCCAACCTCAGCTTTCCAGAACTCCTAGGTGCTCTCATTCAACCATTCATTCACATTTATTAAGCACTAATTATGTGCAAGGGCTATACAAGATGCCAGGGAATAAGCAAGCAGCCAAGCAAGTCCCTACCTTGATGAGTCAAATGTATATTAAGACTCTGTAAATGAAATTTATTGGCCAGGCTTTAAGAGCAGAGAGTGCCATATAAATAGAATAGCAAAGTAATAAAAAGAAATCATCATTACCAGTTTCTCTCGAATGCAAAAAATGTTGAAATACGTCCCTCTAAAGGAGTCTGCCTCTGTCACAACCAGGTCCTTTTAATATTCCTCAGATGTCCTGTCCATACTAGATTTTTCAGTATCCCATCACAAGACCTGAAAGGCATTGGAAAGAAATGCGTTCTTTACTGTTTAAAAGTTTCCATCTATGCACATTTTTACTACTTGGAGTTTGAAAAGTTACAAAATAAATTTCATAAACCATAAAAACTTATAATGCTATCAACTTACAGTGAACATACTCTTTTATTTCCTCCTTGTAACAGTTAAACTTGATTGTGTCCACTCAGTTGGTTAAGGATACACCCAGGGGATTGATAGAGCACACTTCTGGGTGTGTCTGGGTGGATCAAGGAAATGTGACCTTAGGCACTATAGCTGGTCACTCACCCCTTCCACTCTGGCACTGTTCCCTTGCTCTGATTTTCAGCTACTGTGAACTAAGGATCTGTACTCCACCACACCCTCCACCCATAATGTTTCTGCCTTAGAGCCACACAATCATGAACTGAATACCCTGGAAACATGAGGCAAATTAAACCTCTCCTCTTTTAATTTGTGGGTGTTGGGTTGGGTCCAGTAATGGGAAAGCTGAATAGTACACTGCTCCTTCTCCCATAATGGAGTTTTGCTTTTCCTCTTTTCTTAATATATAATAAGTTCTATGTACCCCGTGGATGAGTGGCCAGCAAGCACCAAAATATTGCTGATATAACTGTTTTCGTCTTCAGAGACTAAGTCCTGTCTCTTGCCTGTAAACTACAGGCAGACAAAACCAAGAAGCACTCAGAATATTATACTCTGATGGGCAGCAATGAATTTTATGGAGTTTAAATGATTCCCTAATGAATTTTGAGAAGAAAATTCTAGTTAACACATTCAGCACTGTGGAATAGAATTTTGTTTTCAAAGAAATAAATATTCTATGTCTGTACTGCTCAATGTAGCAGACACTAGCAACAGTGGGAGAATAGATGAGATGTTAAATGAGGAACTAAGTTTTTTTTTAAAGAGAATAAAACAAAATGAAACAAAACAGAATAGAGTCAATCAAAACAAAACAATGAACATAGTACATGACTTCAAAAAAAGATCAAAGGAAATCAATAATGGCTACCACAATGTCTTTTGTTATCTTCAAAATAACTGCCCATATCATCAGCCATAATAAAATAAAGTTAAATAACACAGAATAAAACCAATAAAAACAAAACAATGGAAGTAATACAGAACTTCAAAACAATAGTAAAACAACAGTAGTTACCATAATGCCTCTTGTTATCTTCTAAGTAGTTGCCTATATCATCAGACAAATCAAAATAGAATAAAATCACTCAAAACAAAATAATGAAAGCAATACAGGGCTTCAAAACAAAACAATAGGAAGTCAATAATGGCTATCATAATAGATTTTGTTATCTTTGAAATAACTAGCCATGCCACCAAATATAATAAAATTAGACAAACTGAAACAGAGTAAAGCAAAACTAAACAGAAAAATGAAAACTATAAGGAATTTAAATCACGATAATAGATTAACAATGGCCACTACCTTTTGTTTTTAGACATTTCCTTCCCTTTCACTTACACAATATGTATTGTACGTTTTGGATCCCTGTAACTCCTTTAGTTTTTTTTACTAGGTAGGCAAAATGATGTTCACCCATGTGACTCTGAATCATTTCATCCATGAGCATGATCTCAAGCTGACTCCATTTACCTACGAGAGCCTCGAGGTTATCTTTCTTTATAGCTGAGTAGCTTTCCGTTGTATAAAAATGCCATGCCTTTCTTGTCCACTCTGCAGCTAATGCACAAGATGTCCCCACTTTTTCTGGTTCCCTATAACATATAGCATTGTTCTCTCTCCTTTGGCTTTCAGTCTATGAACCCCCTTTTGAGTTTGATATGTTTCTTGCATGGATCCTGTCTCCTGATCCACTCTGTCTGTGTTTCCTTTTATTGGTGAATTGAGGCCATCTATATTAATGGTTATGGCCAACATGCACTGCTTCATCTCTGCCATGCTGTTTTCCTGCTGTTGGCTGCCTACTTTTCCACTCCATTCAGTTGTCTGCCCCGCTCAGTGATACCCCTCTACCACTGTTCCTGGAGCTGTGGTCTTATTTATCTCTCTCAAGAATGTTCTTCTGTATTCTTTGTAGGGTTGGTTTAGTGGTCATGAATTCCTTCAGTTATTTTTTGGCATGGAAGTATCTTGTTTCTCCATTAATTTTGAAATATAGTTTTGCAGGGTACATAAATCCACGTTGGAAATTGTTTCCTTTCAGGACTTGAAATACTTCACTCCAAGCTCTTCTTGACTTCAGGTTTGTGTTGAGAAGTCTGTAGTGATTCTGACGAGTTTCCCTTTATAGGTGACCTGTTTCTTTTCTCTAATAGCTTTCAATATACTGTTCTTGTGTTGAATTTCTTGGAAGTTTTAGATTGCATTTTAAAATCCATCTTTCACTGATATCTACCTCATTGATTAGCATAAATACATGAGAAATAGTTTCTATTATTTTCAAATATTCTTAACACCACTAAGATAGCTAAAATTCTTTTTCTTTTTTTCTTTTAATTTGAGACAGGGTCTTGCTGTGTATCCCAGGTGGGCCCTGAACTCACTTTGTAATCCAAACTGGCCTCAGACTTGCAATGATCCTCCTGCCTCAACCTTCTAAGAGCTGGGATTACAGGCATGAGCCACCATACCAGGATAGATAACTGAAATTTTTCAAGAGACTTTTTTTCATGAAACAATAATTTTTGGGTCAGCGCCATTTGTGGACTGCAGAGGGACAGAACCAGGCCTCACCAGGAGGTGATCCCTACCTGGAAACCAGCACCATGCACGGACTACTGCCAGACTGGGGACAGCCACACCCAAGCCTCTCTCCGTGAGTCAGCGCCATTCATGGAATGCAGAAGGGAAGAACCAGGCCTCACCAGGAAGAAATCCCAGCTAGGAAACCATATCATTTTCATTATTTTGTTGGGTTGGGTTTTATTCTCTTTTGTTTCATTTGATTATGTTAAATCTGATGGCATGAACAGCTATTTCAAAGATAGCAAGACATAGCATGGTAGCCATTTTGGATTTACTATTGGCTTGTTTTGAAATCCTTTATTGCATTCATTGTTTTATTTTTATTGTTTCTATTCTATTCTCTTCTGTTTAATTTTTACTATGTCTGAAGGTATTTGCAGCTACTTGATGACAACAAAAGGCATTATGGTAACTATTGTTGGTTTCATAAGGTTTTGAAGTACTGTATCACTTATACTGCTTTATTTTGATTGGTTTTATTCTGTTTTATTTTCCTTGGTTTTATCCTCATTAAAATAAAAAAATTTTTAAAAACAATAATTTAATTGTCCCATCCTAGGATTTCTACTACTAAGAAAAAGTGGCAGTAATTGATTTTAATTTATCATAATGTAACATTTTCTTATTAAGAGACAATTATAAATTTTATAACTTAGTTCATTAATACCATAGTACTAAATGCCCTATTTTAAAATTTTTGCACTTACTAGTGCAAGATTTGGGGGCATGTAGCTCTTAGTATTCAAGAAGAGGCTCCACCTAAAAGGACATATAAAAACATTCCAGTTTATCCCTGGCTAAATGAATTTTTAAAAATCCTTCGATATATACATGCAGTTGAATATTATTCATCATTTTTTTAAAAAAAGGGGAAATTCTGACCCATGCTGCAATATGGATGAATCTTGAAGACATTAGAGTAAGTGAAATAAGCCAGACACACACACAAAAGAAATACTGTATGATTTTACTTGTATGAGGTCCTAGACCAATAAAAGGCACAGAGACATAAAATAGAATGGTGGTTACCAGGAGCTGGGGAGAGGGAATAAAAGGTCATTGCTCAATGAGCAGAGAGTTCTAGTTGAGCAAAATAAAAAGTTTCTGGAAATGGATGGTAGTGATAGTTGTACTACACTATGAATGTAATTATGGCCACAAAACTGTACACTTAAAAAAAGTTAAAAGGGTAAATGTAATGTTATGTATATTTTACCACAATCAAAAAGCTTTGCAATAATTCTTTTTAAAAAGCATTTTAGATGATAAACTCTTAAAGAGCAAATCAAGACCTCCCAATGAAAGAACGGACAGAGTGCAATCCACAAGCTGACAACCACAGGAAGAGGGATCTATCACACTAGCAACCTGTTAGATCAGTGATGGCAAAACTTTTAGAGTTTTCAATGATACAAACAGCCCGCTACGGCACTCATGCCACAAGTTCACCACAACTTAGACTGTGAGGGTCCTATTGGTTGTACTCACATTTTCAATTCTTAAGGACCAACACATGCTTTTATATAGTAGACAGTCAACTGATGTGTTGATTAAATAAGCAAAAATCATGAAGAATGAATGAACTAATAAACAGCAAAGAAATTCTAGTTAGAGACTAAACTGAATCTCCACAATTGGACTGAAAACAACTTATGAGATATTATACCTGAATTCTAGTTACCTGTGGGACTGAGAAATAATTATGCTAAGAGAATGCTTGATAAAGTAACAATGTTTCAGTCATTAGAGGGTGGGAGAATGATTTTGAGCACATCAAAGTTGTGTCACTCAGAATTGTCTTCCATCCTTAGGCCAATAAGCTTACTATGAGTACCTAAAGAGAAAAAAAGCCATGTAAAAAAGTTATATTCACCAAAATATCTATAACATGTCAGAATCCTTCACTGGTACTTCATCAGGAGCCACAAATAGAAATGGGAAGAGATTTGTAACTTAGCAACTAAATCCCAGTACCAAATTTAGTTGGTACCAATGGTAGCCAAAAGGCTATAACAGCTTTGGAGGGAAACCCTTGAAAGTGACTATAAATTGCACTTGACATTGACTTCACTACCCTGAAAGTGGGCACCTGTGAAAATGTCATTTGTAAGACACATTCAAATATAGTATCATGGATTTCCCAGATCCCCATAAATTGAAGTTTAAAAGTATTCCATGAATATGCAATGCATTCTAAAGAGTTTCAAACATATTTAGAAAAAATTTATGGAACCTTGGAGGTAGATAAAGGCAAAAATTAAATAAATATTGTCTGTAATCATCATCGTTCTCCTGAATTAGTATTAACAGTAAATGACAAACTGGTACTTGAACACTGTGGCAGAAATTGTTAGTGGTTCCATTCTTCATGGAATATAGCCATCAAGAAAAACAAGGACCGTGTTTCCCATCTCCCTGACAACTATGCACAGCCATGGTGTACACAGACTATGAAAAGTAAAATATGCTTCCACCAGGGGATGCTAGACAATATCTGGAGTCATTTTGGCTCATCACAACTGAATGGGGGTAACATTACTGGCATCAAGAGGGCAGAGGCCAGGGGTGCCATTAAACATCTTAAAATACAAACGACATTCCCCATAATAAAGTTATCAGATCCCAAATATCCATAGTCTGACACTGAAAAGCCCTGACTTAAAGGGAAGAGATATATCTCTCCACTACTCGTCTTCTTCAGGAGGTTGGAATTGGGACACCAGTGACCCATGTTGAACCACAGAAATTTGAGACAGAGCAAATCAGGGGCCTGGTCACTTAGAATTTTTTAGTGCAGAGATACCATACCATCTCAGACTTTAAATAAGAATGAAACAAACTTCTATCATATTTAGCCTACTGTTCTTTTGAGTCTTTACTTAAGGCACCTAACTCAAGTAGAAGTCAAACCTAATTGAGAATCCTTTCAGAAGGACTGCCACAGAGAAAGTTTTTTTTTAAAAAATCATGAGTTGCAGAAATTGTTTCTTTGCTATTTAGCAACTTCTTTCCCACTCATCTAGTAACAGAACTTCCTTTAGCACAATCCTCCTAATCTTATTCTCTGCTGTGTTATTTAGATGAGTATGACTGACTCCATAGTGGTTCCTGTTTCACTCAAATGAACTCTCAGATTCTCAACTCTCTGGTCTTAATGACTGACTGAAGGGGAGGAGGGGCGGTGTCACTGTTCTGCTACATTTTTCAGATGCAGATGTGAGACTTGGAAAAGCTACACTCATCTTTTCTCATGAGGAAAGCAGCCCAGTGATGAAGCTGACTCACAGATGAAGAAAACGTTGAAAGATGACAGGAAACTCATCACTGGAATCTTCAGATCAAACTATATCTATGAACAGCCCTACCTCTGGCCCTTTCAAATATATGAGCCAATAAATGGTTTATTTATACAGACTTGTCACATATTCTGTGATCAGCAACTGAAAGATTCCTAACAGATACAGAATTTTATGGTAGAAAAAAATAAAACAGGATAAAAGTCACTTAGAGGATCTTTTTGCTTCATTTGATTAGGACATCATCTGCAAAATTTCCTGTATCAGGGAAAAAATAGCAACAGAAGTTTTGCCATTGCCTAGTGCATACTTGCTGGGGGAAGTAGGCAAGAAGATGCTTGAATGATTAATGTTTCTTACTATAAAATATACCCCTTAGTCTTCAGTCTTTCCATAAGATATACTAACTTCTCTTCACCATTCCTAAACAGCCTATGCATTTGAATAATCAGACTGGTGGGGGTATGGTATTCTATTTTTCTTTCTGTTGTTTTTCTCTATGATTAGTTATTAGTGAGTGCTGGAGATCTTTAAAAGTTACTTTAGTTACGTTCAATTGCTCAGGTTTTCTAGAAATCCATCATAAATTGTCATCCTTAGGTTAACAAAAGTTTATACTCACCTTTGTCTTGCTCTTGAGGTCCCTGTCTCTCCTAACCACTGCCTAGGAACCTAGTTTGTACTCACCTAGCTATCAGTTTCAAGATAACTCTCCAGGATCCAGATGCTGGCAAGCTCAAAACAATATTACTCTAACAGACTTTTGTAAAAAGAAGCTACCATATGTGATTGGCATTGTTTTATGCCTAGAAGGCTTCTTGAGCACTCAAATCAGACAAAGAATATGTTTGTCTCATTGATAAGTTGCCTGATTATCTTGTATTTTGAGATAGTACTGAGTTTTTGGTTGTTATTGATCTTTGAGTATTATAGCATCAGTTGTTCCCAATTTTAATGTGTCGAGACCATTGCTGTCTAAGTATAGCCTATATTTGATTTAATACCTACAGTCAAATAGTTGTATAACCTAGGGAAAGTACCCAACCTCTCTGTGTCCTGATTTCCTCTTCATAAATGAGAAGGGATGGGAATCATACCCTCATAATTGCAGTTTTTCAATTCAAAACATCATGCCTCAAAATCCAAAACTCTGAATTCCTACCCATCAACTACCAAAGGCTTGAGTGGAAAAAAAAAGACAAAGAGTTGGTACAGTTCAATGCTAATACTTGAGACCAAAGAGCAGTTGCAAATGGCTAAATCTCACACTTTTCACATAGAGTCTATGGAATTAGATATTACATTGCCCACAAGCAATTTAAATAAACATCTCTTACCTGGAAAAGCAGCTACCTTGCATTTTTTTAATCACATCAACTCTTGCCTGAGGGACTCTGCACAATGTTCCTAATATCTGAAACATCCTATGACTTCTTTTCGTCCTGCTATTACCCACATACTCTATCAGGCCCAAAATATGTCCCATCTTTTGATAATGGTGGAAGAATCAGCTGTGACTCTAGACACCACTTTTTGTGGAAAATCTTCCCTAACAACCACTTCACTCAATCCAAATATCTCACATTTCCTGATTCATCTCAGTCATAGACATATCAATCTAGATGTAAATTGTCCATTTGTTATTTGTCCAAGAGTATATGCTCTATGAGGACAAGAATCACATTTGGTATTTGCATGTAAGTGCTCAGTAAATATTTGTTAAAAGAAAGGAAGGACAGACAGGTGAATATTTGGATAATAGCAAGGTCAATACACTGGTACAGTGAATCTCTGTGAGCTTGCTGCTTTTGAATCTGAAAAAAAAACTAATAATAGGCCCACCTATGACTACCAAGAACTTTTAAGGTTTTTTACTTGAGAAAGGAACAAGGGAAGAGTCCTCCTAAAATACAAATGTAAAGGATTTTTTTTAAAGAGGATAAAACCAAGGAAAATAAAACAGAATAAAACCAATCAAAACAAACCAGTGTAACTGATTCAGGACTTCAAAACATTACAAAATCAACAATAGTTATCATAATACCTTTTGTTGTCTTCAAACTAGCTGCAGATACTTTCAGATGTAGTAAAAATCAAACAGAAGAGAATAGAATAGAAACAGTAAAAACAAAACAATGAATGCAATAAAGGATTTCAAAACAAGCCAATAGTAAACCCAAAATGGCTACCATAATATATCTTGCTACCTTTGAATTTGCTCATGCCATAGGATTTAACATAACCAAGCAAAACAAAAGAGAATAAAACCCAACTCAACAAAACAATGAGAACAATACAGAACTTCAAAACAAGATAATAGGTAATCAACAATGGCTACAACCCTCAGAAGGAGATCCTCCCTAGATGCCACACTGTGCACCACAGGCATCAAATTGTATTTCACCTTGATAGCTAGCATCACAGTCTATGTTTCTCTGGATCAGCCTGTCACTTACAGTGGGGGAAAGGGGTGGAACTGGTACATCTTTTTTGCCAACCCATGTGCCAGAGGGGCTGGGGTCTGACTATCGCCACTCCAGCAGTAGCCCATGCATGGCGCTGGTTCCCAGGCAGGGCTTGCTTCCTGGTGGGGCCTTGTTCTCTCCCTCTGCAGTCCATGAATTGTGCTGACTCGCGGGGAAAGCCTGAGATCTGGCTGTCCCCACACTGGCAGCAGCTCATGCATGGTGCTGGTTCCCAGGTGGGGCTTGCTTCCTGATGGGCACTTGTTCTCTCTCCACCACAGTCCACAAATGGCCACAAATGTAAAGAGTTTTTGAAGAAAGACATTGCAGTGTTTAACCCAAGAAAACACAGCTGAAGCAGAAATCTGAGTTTCTCACCTTTATGTATTCTTTTTACTCATCTACACTATAGTAGGCTTCTAATCAACTCCAAATATGTGATTAATATGCTTGTCTCAATAATGAGTTTCAACTTCTTTGTCCAGTATTTTTAAATAATCCTCAGCCTTTGTGGCAGAAGTTCAAGCGCTCACGTACTAATAAAGTTCATTGAAAAACCCAAGTACTCTGACTCTCCACGTGCAGTTTCCATCTGTGGTCACCTTAAAATCCTCAATCATTCACATTAATAAAAATGAAGTTACATTCAATAAACTTTTCAAAAATAAATTAGTCTGTCTAAATGTGACCAACTTTCAAATCAGGATGACTTTGTGGACTGACTGCAAAGCCATGTGTTCTGTATAATGTTTTCTAAGGGACCACGGTTTGCAGTTTTGATGAATTGTACAGATTCTTGGACTTATAATCAAACTAAGATTTCTTTCATTCTTAGAACCCTTTCATGCCCTGCATAAACTTCATTGGAAGTTTTGAAACATCACTTTTAGAAACTAAAATTAGTTTTGTTCCTAATCCCTTAGAGACCAATGCTGTGAATTTCATCATGCAAAGATGATTAAAACTGCTGAAATGAGTCATGATACAATTAGGAATGTTTTTGTCTAAGTCATGCTCATGCATTACATGTAACGCTGGTTCTTTTTAAAGTGTTCCAGACAAATTTGGCTGCTTATGTGCAGACATTGAGGAGAAGAAGGGACACTATGAGAAGTGCTGGAAAGTCAATATGGCTGAAATTCATATAACAAAGCAAAGAAATGTTTCTTCTCTTAGCAGCTGGTACAATTCTTCTAAGAGTTTTACATGGTATTTTTAAAGAAATGTTTTAATAAGCTACTTGAGATGAGAGGTGAGACCTCAAGGGACATATTCCAGCTAAAAAATGATGGTCATTAAATAAGAACAGCATCTAGAAATAGAATGCTTTGTTTTGTTGAGCCTTTTGATGGAGTTGAGTAAAGCCAAATTGCTCAGTATAATAAAGAGATGAATGTGAAGAACCTTGGTGCAGGGAGGGGGCATAGCCAGGAAGACTATATACCTTAGGGGGAAGATAGAGACAAAAACAAAAATCCCATGAGTGTCACAGCTGAGAAAGAACTTTGGAGGGGAAAAAAATGTCAAATGGTTGTTACCATACTGCTTGTGATAAAACATTCCCTTCCTTTCCCCTGTGAATTCTGTGCTTCTCGCTAAGACTTTTATAAAAGTAGACTCGGGGAAAAGAATGTGAAGAAGAGTTCTATAATCATGGGGTATAAAATTAAAACAAAGTGTGCTTTTGTAGAGGGGACAGCTGACATCTGGGCTGACACAGTGCATGAGGAAAGGGAGACGGGATGAGTATGGAAGACACAGAGGCATTTTGCAAGGAGCCATGTGAGCAATCTTAAAAACTGTGCACCTTACCTATGACTGAGTGAACCAGGACATAGGAGTGCCAGTTTTGAAGTGGAGATAGTTATGGACAACTCATTCTGATTTGCACAGAACCAGGGGGTTCCATGGATGTGGCATCTTAAATGATAATGTCACGAAAAGTCCTGGGGAACCTGGGAAGATTGAAGTTGTAAGGGTGGCACTCAGTTTCTGGATTGAGAATACAGGCATCAGTCCAGTCCCTGGACCAGAAAAGGCAAAAATAGGTGCAGATTCAGGTGAGAAGAGGATTCTCAGCTCCTTTTTTGGGCTGGTAAATATCAGTAGCTGATAGAGAAAATATTCAGTAGGTGAGTCTTTTTAAGAATATAGTACTCAAGAAAGCAAGCTAGATACAGTATAAAATAGTTTGGGGAGTTATCAGCAATTGAAGTATATGAATCCATAAGACTTCTCAGAGATGTTATACAAAAAGAAGAGACGGAAGGGAAGATGGAGAGGGGCAGAGAGGTATGAGATCGGGAACAGAACCACAGAAAACATCAATAGTGACAAAATATATAGAAGTCCCTGAGATGGAGCAGTGCTAACAGCAAGATAAAAACCAAGACTGCATTGTCTAAAAGTTAAGGCAAGACAATATTTGAAGAAGGAGGTGAGGTCAGTATCAAGTCCTACAGACAGATCAAGTAAGATAAAGGCTGAAAATTATCCTTTCAATTTAACAACAGGAAAAGGTCACTACTGGTCTTGGTAAAGGCAGTTTGAGAGAAATGATAGAGAAGCCAGACTGAAGAATAAACCCTGATAAGAAAACAGAGATAAAGAAACAAGTCTCTTTCAAAAAGTTTCAAAAGAAGGCAAGATGTAAGGAAAGTGGATAGAGAGATGTGGAATGAAGGGGAAAAAAATACATGATAGGTTTATTAGCCCAGACCCTGTAGGAAACAGAGCCCAAAGGGATTGAAACCCTCTTCTTTATTTGTGAAATACAAAATCAGGGTTATGCAAAGGTGAAGAAAGGGGGAGATTATGAAAGGAGAGATGCAAAGCTGAATGAAAGCACTGACTGCTGCTTTTTCTCAAGCCACAAAGACACAGAACAGGTTGCTCATCAGATGCATTTGCAGGCCTTTTTGAGGGGCTGTGAGAAGAGACACCACTTCTGAGTTGGCTGCAGAGGGGAGGTGGGTTGATAATTCATACTTTGCTTTCCTACCCTGGAATCTCAGTGGACAAACTTCATCTCATAGGGCCAGGGATACAGCTCAGCGGCACAGCACCTGCCTGGCTGGCAAGTGCAAGATTCTGAGTTCAATTCCCAGTACAAATAAACAAACAAAAAAATTCATCTCATAGGGATTTTGTGCCTTCACATTTCTAGGCTCTGTATCATATAGCCCTTTCACAGTCATCAGAAAGTCAAAGTCTTTGCCCAGTGTGTGTGTGTGTGCGTGTGCGTGTGTGTGTTAATCCATATCTGAAAGCAGAAGGGCATCCTACTGCAAGTTTATGTTCAATATAGTTTAAATACATACTTAACTAATTAAGTACCACTAGAATGGACCAGTAGAGAAGTTACAGGTACAAGAAAGGAAGGATATGGTTGATGGAGAAGTTAAGAGTAGCAAACTAATATAGGTGGAAATACAAGTAATTTTATGGGTAAGGTGAAAGGAAATTCCCCTCATAAAGTTCCAAAAATACCTCAGCCCCATGACATATTTATTTAGTGCTTACCTCCCAGTTAATAGCTAAGCTGGGCACCAAGAGAAAATCTACACATTAGTCCACTAAACTTGCACTGGATTTCCTGAGTCTTTGGAAGTCATCTATAAAGCAAAGCCTTGTGCCACCGGGGAAGGGAAAGTAACATAAGGTGCAATGTGCTGTTATAATCAAATTCTGTAGAAAAATAACTTAGATAATGTCAACAACGAAGAAGTCATGGTAAACTGCAATTTTCTAGGAATGTAGCTCATTGGGGAAAATTGAAGAAACTAATAGTGTGCAACAATGTAGGTTTTTGTAGTTTCTGTAAGATTTGGGTGCTACTCTTCCTTTGTCATCTATTGGCCATATCTGTTAAAATTATTTTAAGTGCTTACATTTTAGTTTCCTCATGTTCAAAATGGAGATAATGCTAAGTGTTCCTAATACTTAGGGTCTGCAATGTTACATAACATAAAAACACTTAGCATAATACCGGAAATATGCTACGTATTATTATTTATGGAGCATAAAACTACGTCACTGGGGAACTAATGATGAGCAAGTCACAGAGCCCCAATGTGCATAATTTCACCTTACATACATGGAAACATGGTGGATATGGAAACTACCATAACTCCTGCTTCTGCCCCAGTCTTGCCACCCTGTTCCAGCTCTAAACATATAGAAATTGGGGACACAATTTAACAACAACAAGCTATACATTCATAGCTAAGTTATAAACAAAAAAGAAAAATATTCTAAGTGTTAAAAATAAAGACAAAATTCAAAGCCAGAGCAGTGAGCAGGAACTGAAGCCAAAATTTCATAAGGTGAAATGATAGAGACCTGGGAGCTGGGTCTTTAATACCTCCTGGGTGACAGAGGGCTCCAATCCTCAGAACCTAGCTTTGGGGACCTTCACTAGAGCCTCCTGCAAGAGTCCTGGGTCAGGAATGTCTCCCTTCATGTGATGGGGGCAGGAGGTTCAATCTTTTTGCCAATGATGAAGTTCACTACCTGGGGCAACAGAAAAACTTCTAAAAAAATATTAAACCCCAGGTCCAAACCACACAGAGTCACTTGTGTGGTCTAAAGTCAAAAGAGCAGTATGATAAGGCACAATACTCTAAGAAATTGGCATTAAAAACCTAGCTCATTACAGATGGAATTCTTAAAGCTTCAGCCAAGGCAAACTTGATTCATAGACTCTTTCTAGGACTCAGTACCTCCATAAATACAATTCACAGGAAGAAGTAATACATGTGGAAGCAGAAAAAAGCCAAAAAGAAATTTTTCTTTTGAGATAGGATCTCACTAAGTTGCTAAGTTGCCTAGGTTGGGGTCAAATTTTTAGTCCTCCTGCCTCAATCTCCCAGAGTGGTAGAATTACAAGACAAGAGCCACCATGCTCAGTTCAAAACGAAACTTTAAAATAAAGATATTTAAAATGCACAAAAAATAAGAGACTACAATAAGGTAAGGAAAAGACTGGACTTTAAAAAGCAGAACAAATAGATGGTAGGTTATTTTTAAATCATGAAATAAATCTAGAAATAAAAATGCAATCACTAAAATTAAATACATAATGGATGGGCTGAATTTTAAAGCAGATGCTGCTGAAGAAAGAACTGATGAATTAAAAAAGGCAACCTATAAAATTACTCAGAATGTTGCTTAGAGAAAAATGGAGATGGAACATATGAAAGCAAAATTAAAAGAAATAGTAAGAGACTGGGGGTGTAATTCAGTAATGGAGGACTTACCTAGCATGTTCAGGCCCCAATTTCAATTGTGAGACAGAGACAGAGACAGAGACAGAGACAGAGACAGAGACAGAAACAAAGAGAGAAAGAGATCATGGACAGGGTAGGAAATTTCAATACACAGTTAAAAGGATTTTAGAAGAACAGTGAATATGAGAAAGATGTAATATTGGAAACATAATATCAGGAAATGTTCTAGAATTGAATAAAGATACATGTGTGAAACACTCCATAAACATCACTTTGTGCATCTCAGTTGTACCTATGTTTTTCAAACTACTGCTACAGCATTTGACTTCCTGAAGATATAGCCTCATTCCATCTGCCCCATGCCCTGGCTACGCTCTTCTCACCTGTGGCCCTAGGGCTCTGATAGACAACAAGGCACAAATGCTACAGCAGCCAGCTTGGCACTCACATATGCATTCCCCATAAGTGACAGGGAGTTACTCCATGAGGTGAATCTTTGACATTGTTTTCCCCACACTCTCCTCATACTTTCACTGACAGGTGTAAAAGGATTCCTTTATGGTGTTACACCTCTCACCCTACATCTTTTGTCACATTGCCAGGTAAGCTATTAGAGCAGGCAAGGGAATAATGCTGGAAGCCATTTTCATACAGGGATAGATAACTACACACAGAAATGAATGCAAACTACCTAAATACATTCAATTCAATGATTTGCCAATTCCTTGAAGACACATCCCAGAATACCTCCTATATCACCCAACCCCCTAATATATTCCCTTCAAGAAAGGAAAGTGGATTAATCAGGGTTCTCCAAAGAAACAGAATCAATGAGGTTGTGGTGTGTGAAGACAGACAGTAGCGGAGAAGAGGAGAGGAGAGGAGAGGAGAGGAGAGGAGAGGGAGAATTGTTTCATGCGATGATGAAGATTGTGAAGGTGAAGACCTAGGAAAGCCACTGGAGTAGTTCTAGTCCACTCCCTAAGGCCTAAGAATCAGGAGCACCAATGGTTTAAGTACTAGTTCGCAGGCAGGAAACAACATCCCAACTCAGTCATCAGGTAGAAAAAGAATTCTTCCTTCTTCCAGTTTCAACAGACACTTACTGGATTGGAGGATGGCCATCCTATTGGATGCTTTACTCAGTTGGCCAGTTGAAGTCCTAATCTTTCCAAGAAAATTGCTCACAGCCACACCTAGAAATAATGTTTAACCAGACATCTAGGCATCTTGAGGCCTAGCCAGGATGACAAATAAAATTATTGATATACTACGCATCTCCTTAAACCATATTTACTTCCCAAATAATGGCAGCAAGATCATAATTTCACCCAACATGATGTAACTCCCCTGCACACAACCAAAAAGATGCATATTAACCCCTTCCCCAGAAGAAGAGTTAAAGTTCTTGAGTGACTTAAATATTTATTCCTTTCCTTGACATCTCATATGTTATATACTATGATGAAAAATCAATGATACCTAAATATTATGATATAAAGTCAAGACATTGTATGATATGTGACAAAAGAATAAGACAAGAAAGAAAACAAAGATATTTGCTTAACATATATTTATTTTTATTTATATGCATATACACACATGTATCTATAGCAAAACAAGCAGGGAATACTCATAACATTATAGTCTTGTTTCTATAACTGGCTATCTAATCATAGATGACCTATAGGCCTATCTTCTTCCACTACCTTTGCACTGTAGCTGGTTGTGGTTCTTTGTCTGGGTGACTCAGACTTTCATTCTTGAAATTTCTGGGCTGTTAGTAGTCCTGTCTAGATTGGGCCATGGTAGTTTCACATTGACCTTCATCACAGGTCATGGTAATACTAAGAGAATCCCTAAGGGACCTCACATATTCCAGACATACAATACCTTACCTCCATGATACAGTAGTAATCCAAATTCCCTTTGATGGTTGGAATCAATTATCCCAGCAAACACAGAAACTCTCTTCTCGTCATGTTGAGCCAGAGGCATGAGAGAGCCCAAAGTGGCCAGGTGGCATTCTTAACTTCCAGTTCAGTGGAATCATTGTACCTCCTGTGGCAATACTCTTCCCTTTTCAAACTAGGACCTCTATAACAAGTCAGTGTAAAGTCTCGGGTACAAGAAACAAAACTTCTACAGGCAAGCCACTAGAGATAATAGCGAATGGTGACCCTCCTGTCCATTCATTTACTCCTGGACCCACAAATCCTGGCCAAGGGAAAGAGCATAGGTGCCTTGAATGCTTATTCAGAGCATACATGGCCTCGGAAGGAACTTTGCCAGCCCTACGAGATACTGTCACTTAGCTGGTGCTGTAATTGGATGTCAAAAGGGGCAATGCACTGTTCTGTCAAACCAGATGTCCAGGACAATGGAAAACATGGTAAGACCATTGAATCTGATGAGTCCATACCTATACTTCATTTGCATAAAGTAACTTCTTTGATTGGAAGCAATCCTATGTGCTTATTCACTAAAGCCAAGAAGTGGAAACGACCTTAAATGTCCATTGACGAATGGATAGAGAAAATGCTCTATTAATAACAATAAGATGCAGAATATTATAAAAATAAGGGGGGAAGCACCATCTACTGCATTGATGGATGGAGAGAATACTGGGCTAGTGAAATAAGCCAGGCACAAAAATCAAAATGCTGCATGATCTTACTTATAGGTAGAATGTAAAAAATGAAAGTCAAATACATACAGCAATAGAGAACAAAAACAACACCTACTAGGGAACAAGGGTGGGTAGGAAATGGGGAAATGCAGAGATGCAGGTCAAAAGATATGAAGTAATGGAAATGGATGAACAAGTCTAGAGATCTAATACACAACAGGAAAATTCAAGAAAATAAAACTATATCAGGAAATTCTGTTAAATAATTATAGCTGCTCTGGTCATGAAAAGATAAGCGTGTGGGATGATAGATATAGTGTATTAATTTGCTTCACTGTGGTAAATACATATATATTTTTCTTAACATCATATTATAAACCTAAAATATACACAACAAAATCTATTTAAATAATAAGTAGCAATACAATGTGGAGCTTCATGATAGTGAATAAAGTATTGTTAGTCCATGGACAGTAGTTTTGGTAGAAAAGGGAGGGAAAAATCTCTTTCCATATTAAGTATCCATTATGGTAAGAGCAACATGCTTCCCCTTTCATGGTGGGAAGTATACCAAGGAATAATGTCAGAGTAGACACTCGTTGTTGGTCTCTGCTGCTGGCAGATTGGCCACTCAGCAATGTCTATAGCTAGGATGGCCCCGGTAAGTAGAAGTCCATGTTTTCAGGATCATGCACAACCTTTACCCATGCCACCATGACCAACTTTTCTGGAAGCCTATTGGACAATGACGGGGGGACTGGAAAAACAAGCTAAACAGACAGTCTACTGATTTCATTATTAAAATTTTGGAATGAGATAACACTTTGATGAGCATTACCTGAGATACAAATATATTTGCAATTTTTTACTCATTAAAAGAGGTCTATCTACATGCCTCTTCATCACAAAAAAAATTTTTTGAGACAGGGTCTCACTATGCAGTACAGGCAGGCCTTGAACTCATGGTGACCCTCCTGCCTCAGCCTCCTGAGTGCTGGGATTACAGACATGACCACCACACCTGGCTCTTCACCTGAATTTCTATAACATCAGTTTTCCAATAATGTTCCTTCCAAGTCTCCGCTCACCCTAACCATTGGCCATAGACCATGAAAGAGTATATAATCACATATCTGGCCATTTCTCCCTCCAAGGAAATCTAACAACCAAGTACACTACCCAAATTTCTCCCACTTGGAGCATTTCCCTTCACCACTTCTTTCATGAATGTCTCAGAAACATCTATAAACCTGGATTTGATTTTCTCTTTCTTGTAAATTGACATTAAAGAATACCTCACATGGCCATAGGTGCAGTCTAGGATAGAGAAGATGGTATAGCAGGAGTGGACCAGAGAGATTTAAGCCACTTCACATAATTTGCTTGGGTTTTTCAGGACCTTTTCAGGCACAACCATATATATACTCCTTCCATTTTATAATGGACTATTGTTGTGAATGTACAACTTTAGTGCTTTGTGGGTCAGATGACACCAAGGTCATGATGGACATGTTAGGTTATGTGTTAGCTTGGCAGTCCATAGTTAAGCATTCAGTATCTTTTAGGTCCAGAAGTAAACCAAGTGCTGTTTCTCACAAGGAGAGTATGTATCTGAGGATAATGGTATGGTGTTGCTCAAAAATCCCAAGGACCTAAACTGAGATTCACCTCTAACATCCTGTTAAAGACTCCATCCTTGTATCTGTCAATACCGTCTCTAGCACGATCGGATCTGCTAGATCATATGGTCCAAGATACAAGAGTTTGCACAGTAGCCTGAACCTGTTTCAGAGTCTTGTCTTCCTCCGCACTTCAAACAAAACTCACAGCTTCTCGGATTATTCAGTAAATGGACTAGAATGGCACACACAGATAAGGAATATGCTGCCTCCAAAATCCAAAGAGTCCACTATACAGTGGTACTTCCGTTCATGAACTTAATTCATTCCATGATTCTGGAAAAGATGGTCACATTCATGTTCATGCAGGAAAGATGGTCACCTAATATAGAGTTTGAAAACAGACCAAATTTTGTCAAATGCCTTTGGTTGAAAACCAAACTGTTCACAAACAAAAGCATTTGTGGACCAAGCTACCACTTTATTGCCGCCAAAACCCAGAGGCCCCTATGCCCTGTTTTTGACTGCCAGATGCTACAACTTATCCTCACCTTTAAAAAAGATATATTAACATACTCAAAAACCACTGGGTCTCTAGAAATTTCATGGAGATAGAAGCCTCCCTTATTTTAGTCAGATTTATGTCCCACCCTATGACATGCAAAGGTATTCTCAATAAATCTACAATAGTTGCTACCTCTTACTCACTAGGTTCAATGAGCATGGTATAATCAACGTAATAGGTCCTGCTTACTAGGTACCAGGAGAGGTATTAATTTGCCCAAGCAATGAAACCACATTTGGTATAATAGCTACATTTGGAGTTCCCATCTGGCTAAGCTGACAGTAATCTACTGTCATACTGCAAGATCCATTTCTCTTCTTCACAGACCAAATAGGTAAGTTGAATGAAGATGTGATGAGAATCACTACCCTGATATCCTTCAAATCCCTGATGGTAGCAGTATATCTCTGCAATTTTTCCAAGAGTGTGGTATTGTTTTTGGTTTTCTATGAAGAGACAATTCTAGTGATTTCCACTTGATATTTCCCACAATAACTCTTACTCCATAGGTCAGGGAACAAATGCGGGAATTCTGACACCTGCTGAGTATATCTATTTCAATTCTGCATTCTGGAACTAGGAAAATAACTACCAGGACGGGTTTAGGGACTTGGTGGGTTCACTGTTAGAAGAACCAGAGCTAAAATTCTGTCAATTAAGAGACTTTCAGAAATCCTCACCTTAACTGGTAGGCCCCGGAGATGCTTTGGGTCTCTGGAATTTCTGTGCCCTAAAAGATCTTATCATTTTCATAATACACAGTTACACTTTAAATTCCTCTGGGAAAAGCTAGGAAAAGGTTAACACTATACATTTTTTGTCACTGTAACAACATCCTTGCTAAAGGGAACTTAGCATGTTTTCATTCAAAAGGTTCTGGGTCTATAAACCAGCTTAGGTATTGAAACTGATTGAGGGGCTGTGACTCATTTTTACATGATTTAGGTCTTTTTTTTATTTATACAGATGAAGAAAAGATTCAGCAGGCTTCCTATGTTGATCTTAGCTATACAATGACCAATTAACCAACACCATAGGTCTACATGCATCAAACTCTTCTAAGTGCTACTCTGACTCCGCTGTTCATTACAATACCATATCCACCTAGTCTTTGAAAATCAAATGCTATCACTTGGTCCCTACAACTCCAGGATTCAATTATTCCCACTGCATTAAGTTTCCCACTTTAGTTCCTCCTATAAGGCCTGACGTACACAGAAGGGCAATGGCAAAGTTCTTGAAGATGCGGAGGTCCCCTCACAAATTTCTCAGAGTGATGTTTTCTGTACCCTTCCCAATGTGATTGAGGTCTTAAATGACACATTCATTTAAATATTACCAGCAGGGGGGCTGGGGATTTAGCTCAGTGGCATAAGTGCCTGCCTGGCAAGTAGAAGGTCATGAGTTCGAACCCCAGTATCAAAAAATAAAATAAAATAAAAATAAATATTACCAGCAGGGTGTGGTGGCACACACCTGTAATCCTAGCATTTAGGAGACTGAGGCAGGAGGATTGCTACAAGTTCAAGGCCAGCCTGGGCTACCAAGTGAGTTCAAGGCCAGCCTGAACTGCACAGTAAAACCCTGTCATGAAAAGATAATAAATAAATAAGTAAATAAATATTACCACCTTTCTAAGTCTTTGAATCCCTTTCTCTTCATTAAAACATAGTAGGCCTCCAATGTATTCACTGTAGAATACATTTTGGTCCATGTTTTAGCCAAAGAGCTGAACAAAACGTTAGAGACCTTTCTAATTTCCCAGACTGCAATACTATGCAAAATCTCTACCTACTCTACCTACACCATAAATGTGACCTACTACAACTTTAAGTTTCTTCCAACATGATCTCAAACAATTAATATCCATTCCCACATAAGTTTCCTGAATTTCTATTTGCATAAGTTAGATAACTCAAGTAGTTCTTTGTAGTATACCGTAACTCCTCATGAATCACATTATGTACCTTACTTTTACAGGCTTGCTGTGACTTGCTGTCTAGTTACAGACTTCAAATAAGAAAAAAATGGCAGATTAAAGACTATCAGCAAAACACAGCCTGTCTGGGACCTGGAATAGAGAAACTTGGCAAACAACAACTTGGTGAAGAGACAGAGAGAGAAAGAGAGAGACAGAAGAGAGACGAAGAGAGAGAAAGAGAAAGAGAGAGTAGATCTCTGGGAATTGGGAGAGAAATGAGACAGGAAATTGACAGGAAAGCAAGGAACTACAAAGAAACTGGAGAAATGAAGCAAGATGAAAGTAGTCAGGAAAAGAACCTTGACTCCTGGGAAAAGGACCTATCTCCACTTATACCTCACCTTGGATGGTTGCTACCACCTAGAGTGTATGGACAGAGGAGCCTCTGGAGCAGGAAGGGCACCTCACAAACACACAAGTCATAAAACCTGGTAAAGAAAACCATGACTTGGGACACAGAGAAAGATATGGAAACTGGGAGCAGCTGGAAGGACTATAGTTCTAGAGTAGACACCATCAAGCAACCACACTCAGCATAAATGGCACTGCAGGGTTTAGCATTCACATAAAAAAGTGTGAGTCTGGAAACAAAAATAGGTCTTAGTAGAATCTGTGAAAAGATATCAGAGAGAAATCCAGGGGATAAAAAATTCTATTGAAAGTGTGGGCAGCAGAAGTGACCAATATGAGGACAGAGTGTCAGAACTAGAAGACACAGCTAATAAAGGTGTTCATACAAAGTATTTAGGAATACTTTAAAAACAATAAGAGAACATGGAAAATGTATTCAACAGTTGCTAGATGACACAAAGAAGTATAATGTAAGATTATTTGGAATTAGTGAAAACTCAGAAGATACAAAACCTGTTTACAGAAATAATAACAGAAAACTCTCCACATATGGGTAAAGAATTTAACATACAGATGACTGAGACACACAGAACCTCAAGTAGCCATGATCAGAAAACACAGTTTCTCTATGACACATCACAGTCAAAATCCCAGAAATTTACTATAAGGACTGAAGCTTAAAAGGTGTTAGAGAAAAGCAAATACTTACAAAGATAAACTTACCTATAAAGGTAACTTACTTATAAAGGTAAACTCATTAGAATTACAGCTGATTTCTCAACACAAATCTTAAAGGCCATAGAGGCTGAAGTGAAATGCTTCAAGTCCTAAAAGAAAAAAAAAACCTTCCAATTCAAACTGGTATATCCTGCAAAACTATCTTTCAAAACTGATGGAGAAATAACATCTTTCCATGACAAGCAAACGCCTTTCCAGAATCTAAAGAAATTCATGATTATCAAACCAGCATCCAAAAATTTCTCAAAAATATCCTAAAAAGAGACAATGATTCCAACGGTGCCAAAATGTCTAATGGAATGAATATACTAGGTGGAGTGAGCAGGTAAGCAGTAGAGTAAAAAAGAAAGCAGCAATAGGAAAATAATGCAATGACAAGAATAAGTCAATAGCTTTTAGTAATAACCTTCAATGTAAGTGGTCTAATTTCCCAATCAAAAAATACAGATTTGAAAATTGGACTAAAAAACAACACTCAGTGGTATGCTGTATACAAGAAACACATTTAATCCAAAAGGATTGACAGATGAATGGATAAAGAATAGGTGGCTTTTATATACAATGGACTATTACTATACAACCAACTATTATTCTGCTATAAAGAAGTATAAGTTTGAGTCAGCTGTAGGAAAATGAATATACCTCGAAACCATAATATAAAGTGAAATACACCAGACACGCAAGCTTAAATATTGCATAGTTTCTCTTATATGAGAAACCTAAAGTATAAAAAATTAAAGAGCAAAATAAAAGATGGATATTGGTACATATTTTTCAAATGAGAAAGGGACCAAGAGATGGATGGAGGGAGAGGAAAAGGAGTGGAGGATAAGGGGAGGTAAAAAGAATTAGTAAGTGCTGTGTATATGCTCTATATATGTGGTATATATATTCCCTATGATGAATATAATTATTACATGCTAGAAACATGTACTAATAAAATCAAAATTAAATAAATACAAAAAATCAAAGAAGTATGCTAGCAGTGAATTCTGAGGAGACTCAGCATTGACTTACAGTTACAACTACCTAAGGGGAAGCCACTACAGTTTCTTCAGGAAATACAAGGCTAATCCTGTTAGTGAGACAAAAAGGAAGCTTGTACCAGTTAGGGAGGTTTCTTTGGCCAAGAAGACTTGTCATTAATGGTTTCAATGTCCCCAGCTTCATCAGGGTCTTTCCACATATACTCATTCCAACTTCCAGGCTACCATTCTTCCCAGTCAATGTCCTGATTTTAGCAACAGACTACCTATGAAAGTGGAACTTCAATTCATCCAAGGATCAGATTCTGAGGTTGATTTTCAGCAGTCTCAACCCTGCAGCTACAAGAGAATTTTCCTTTACGGCATACATTGAAGATTTCAGGTCACTTATGCAGTGCTTAAAACAGTAATTCAAATCCCTGTGCTCATTATTTTCCTTCTCCACTTTATCTACTGATAGTAGAAGCCACCAGTCAATCTCATTATGGTCACTAGTTTGTCAGAAATATTTAAGAGTACCATATATACCATCACCCAGATCCTTGTTTCTTACAAGCAATTGATTATGAGTATATAATAGTGATATTTTCCATACCTCTAATGCCCTGGAATATTGGAAATAGAATCATTTATTTATCCCTTGTAAGTCTAATCAGATTAGGTAGCTAATTCTGAAACTACAGATCCAATTTAGAAAAGTTATCCTTAAAACTCTGTTCCTCTAGAACTCTCTTGAAACCAAAATCTGTATTAGTTTATGTTGTCCAGAATGTGTTTATATCTATATATCTACATCTATATACCTATACCTATACCTATATCTATATCTATATCTATATCTATATCTATATGAAGAAATTATAAAGAATTGGCTCTCATGATTATGGAGACTGATAATTTCCAAGATCTTCAATTGACAAGAAAAAGACCCAAGAAATCTTGAGATCCAAGAAGACTAATGCTTCAGTTCAAATATGAAGGCATTAAGAGACTGATGTCCCAGTTCAAGATGTCAGGCAAGAGTTCCCTGTTACATGACGCAACACAGAAGGATCAACCTTCTTCTGCTTTCATTACTTTAACTGATTAGATGAGGACTAATCACATTTCAGAAAACAATCTGCTTTACTCAAGCTACTAATTCAAAAGTCAATCTTAACCAAATACACACTCACAGACACACCCAGAATAATATTTGACCAAATATCCAGACACCTTATGGCCCAGCCAAGTTCACACATTCAATTGAAAGGCCCATGCCAATAGGGATCCTGAGGTTAAACTTCATTCTGTGAAACTAAACAACAAAGAAACTGGACAAACAAAACAGTGAATTTACATAAACATACATTCCCAATACAGGGCATCAAAAGAAAGCACTACCAGCACCACCGGATAGCACTTCTTCTAAAGTATCGGTTTTGTCTATTATTCCCAATATATCAGACAGTCCCTCTTGATCACTGAATAAAACCTAGGACTGCTCTGCCTGCGTGGATCACATGAATGGATATTTGACTATTTTGACTGTTTTTCACTTTGTAAATCCCATCAAAAGAATTGGCACAAATACCTCTATCCCATTGGAAACAAACAGCACCTCTTGAGGTTTTTGGACAATACTGTATCCCTGATCTTTATCTAAAAAAATAAAAGATAACCTCATTGTCACTTCAGGTTGCAATAAGCTGGACTATTCTGCTACACCATAGGATGCACTATAGCCTTTTCAGCTCTTTAATTGAAACATTTTTTACAAGATTATGAAAAAAATCATTCATAATTTTGCAAGTTTTTTTTCAAGAAATTTAAACTATTTCACAAGATCAACTAGCAGGGTACCAGAGTCTTGATGCTCCGAGTGCAAAGTCCAATGTGAATCAGTACTAAGTAGAATATTAAACCAGTAAAACCTGTTAAATGCCAGATTCTAACTTTTTAAATCACCTCAAGGAGAAACGAGGAGAGGGAGATGTATATGTTCTTCTGTTACCTTAGAAACGACTACAGAACTGATTTCTTTCCCTTTTAAATCTCACTAAACAGAGGTAGAATTGAGCTGATAATTCCAAAATCTGTATAAGAAAAGTCAAAAACTCTGGATTTCACCCCACCTCTCATATTTCTAGTGAAAAATGTGACCTGGCAACAAGGATTACAAGACAAACTCTCCTGAGGAAACTCCAAATCAAGATACACAATAGCCTTTCTTTTAACCTTCTACAATCTGTATAATAGACCTTTCTCAACAATTTTCTCATCCCAGAAGATATTACCTAGGCACTGAAGAATTGTCACTCAATCCTTTATGCTAGGAAAAAGAATAGGGACTAAATGAATAGTGTAAGGCACAGAATGGGTGAAAAGTAAAATGTATTAAATGTAGGGATGACTATAGTTCATACCAGTTTATTATACATTTTAGAAATAACTAGAAGAAAGCTGGGCATCACCATGCTTGTAATTTCAGTACTGGATATATTGAGGCAGGAGGATTGCCACAAATTCTCATTTCTCACCCAAGAAGGAATTCATAATTTTTTCCCATTTTTATTACCTCTGTCCTTAATTTTTTCATCAGTTTGATAGTTTTCTTTAAAAATGAGTGATGCAAAGGAGTTGAAAACATGCTCATTCCTCCCCCAAAAGGACCTCAATACATATATTTATAGCAACTTTATTCATAATTGCTAAAACTGGGAAGCAATCAAGATGTCTTTTAGTAAGTAAATGAATTAATTGTATTGCATCCAGACAATGGAATATTATTCAATGCTGAAAATAAAAGAGCTATCAATCCATTGAAAGACATGGATGAAATTTAAGTGCTTATTACTACATGAAAGAAACCAATCCAGAAAAGCTACATACTATTTTGATTTCAACTATATGACATTTATTGTGGAGACAGTGAAAAAACCAGTAGTTACCAAGCACTGGGGGGCAAGAGAGATGAATATGTTGAATATGGATAATTTTAGAGCAATAAAAGTCCTGTATGACATTGTAATAGAGAATACATGTCATTATATATTTGTACAAACCCACAGGATCTACAACACACAGCAAGAGTGAACTTTTAGCTATGAACTTTGAGAGAAGATGATATGTCAGGTGAGTCTGCAACGCAGGTATACATTCCGGGAGAGGTGTTGACAGTGGAGGGGTCTGTCTGCAGGGGTGGGAGGGTATGGGGAATCTCTGTACCTTCCCCCCAATTTTGCTGTGAAGCTAAAACTGATCTTTCTAAAAAGTCTTTTTAAATGACTATTATATATTTAAAAAAAATCTAAACTAGAAAAAACCTTCAGTGATTATCATCCACCTCCCTACTTTAGACAGCATCACAATAATGTCATCTCAGGCAGATGAAGAGCTATGTCATTTTTAAAACATCCAGAGAAAAAGATTCTACAACCTCCCAACATTAACAACTCTGTCAGGAAATTCTTTCATCTATAATCTAAGTCTTGCATGCTGCTGTTCAAATCAGCTTCCACTCTGCAGAGCCGAATCAATATTGAGAACAGCTGGTCTTCAGTCTCTGTGCAGAAATCCTTCATTCGCTGACACTGCAATGTAATGAGGTTGAATATTCTGTGTAGTTTTGAATTAGTCTTTAGTTTATATCCTTGTCCAAGCTGATTAACTCCAGTTCTGGAGCCTACTCAGAGTTATTCATTCCCTTATCTGTACTCCCACATCACTGTTAGTATCTCCACTAGAGGGTTATCACAATTTAGTGTAATTACACGTTTGTAAGACTATCTCTCCATACCACCTCCTCTTACTTACATGCCTATCTCTTTGGTTGATCTGTAATAAGTCCCAATAAATGACTGTTAAATGAAAGAACAAGTGAAATCCCATGCATGGTTAGCTGCCCTCTGTCAGTTAAGTTTCTTTCAATAACAAGTAACAGCTATCAGTTGCACTCCTATGAACAAAAACAGAAAATGTATTAGAAGAATACTTACTGCAAGAAAGAACTAAACAAAGGCTCAGAAAGGGTAGGATGAACTGGAGGTATGGCTCCATGATAGAAAACTTGCCTAATATATGGCAGGCCCTGAGTTCTATCCTCAGCACTGAAAAAGTAAAAGGAGAGGGCAGGTTTGAACAAGGATATTGCCTCTGCAAAACGTTATGGGCCTTCCAACAACAGGGTTTCTCATCCTACAATATTTCCAGTTAATAAGAGAGACAAACTGATTGGCCTAACTGAGGTCAGGTGATACTTCTGAACCATGAGCCTAGAGACAGAGATGACTAATGTGACGAGTGCTCAGGGCAGGGTCAGAAGAGATATTTTGTGCATGTTGGCAGCTCCTTAAAGAGAAACTATGTTTTATGAAACCATCAATGAGATGTTTTCTATAAACAACTGCTGATCCCTTGGGTACACCATCACTGTTGAGTTCTTATGAGGATGTCACAGAGCTGCATGAACAAGGTAACTGAATTTTTTACTCTATCTCTTTAGGCTCTTAGGTACCAAGATTCAAGAAGATAAAAACTGTGTTACTGATTTGGAATGTAATTTTTTTTAATTGTGGATCAGTGCTTGAGCTAATGACAAATACTATTACAAGATTTATGGCACGCAGAGAAGTCTTTCTTTCAGAAATTCAGTATACTTTATACGTCATTGAATTGGTAGCAGATTCACACCTGAGATATTCAATTCAAAAAGCTGAAAGGAAGTAGCTTTGCCAGTGTCTCAGACACCCTGCCAATTGACCCAGGATGCTACAATTTAATCCTGAATTTCCTCATGAGGACATATGCCAAGACCACATTGGAAAAGGAGGAAAAGAAAACTGTTCAGCTACATAAATAATAATACTTTGCAGAAAATTTAGCAGTTTTTTTAAAGTAGAATTCTTTCATGTCTGTCATACATTTTGTAATTGAACCTAAATTACAAAACAAAATCAAAATGGCCACGCACAAAAATTCTTCACTAAGAGAAAGAATCAATTTCACCACCCACTGACACTGACACTTGGTTTGATGAAATGAAGAGGAAATAATTTTGTGTGAATTCCAACCCTAGCCTTTGAGAACCTTGTGAACAGACAAAAAAAGAAAAGAAGCCATATGAAAACTCTTAAATTTGGAGGTGTTTGTTGCATAGAAATACATAAGGTACCCAAACATAGGGTCCCTTGTCTTTTATTTGGTTTGGCGCAGTTTATAATCTTCCATCAAACAATCTGTTAACATAGCTCTCTCTCTCTTTCACTCTCCCTCTCTCTCTAAATATATATATATAATTATATATAATCAAATTGATTATATATACATAAAATAAAATTTATAATGAGGTCAGTTTTCTAACGTTTGGGAATAATTTTCATTCTTAGAATTTGGCTAACCCAGAATTGTTCTTTTTCAAGTTGAGATATTAAAGTAGTCTATAAAATCTTCCTTAAAATGTATGACCAATCTCAAAATTCTTGCTATTCTTTTTTGCATCATTTACTGAGAGAATTTAACTTATGTTTTATATGCTTCCAGTTCTGTTCTCCTGAGTGAGTTAACTGAAAGTTAACTGGGTAGTTGAAATCTATGAACCATCTCCCCGGATGTGGAGATTTGGCTCTGTTCCACTTCATCTTCCCTGACTTCCTGATTTGGAGATCTGTCACGGGCCCCTGCTGCGAGATATTCTTTATTCTGTGTTCCTTTTATCTTTACCCAGAGACTTTCAAGAATTTGTCTTTGTTCCTCCCATTTCCATAGTTACTTTGGTATTTGAATATCTTCCTATGTCTCCTCCTGCTACAGAGAGGTTTATGGATGTGTAGTTTGCATATAGAATGAGAGCTGGGATACTTAATAATTAGCACAGAAGCCAGCCTAGAAATTCCCACAGCTGGCCATATCATATACCCTTCTGTACTCATTATTTTTACTGTTTTGGGTAATATTCTGCTTCTCAAAGACTAAATGAGTCACACTTTCTTGCCTTGAAAAATCAAATTTATTTTGTATGGCTCCATCTCTTATTCATTTTTAATCTAATACCTTTATTGTTCCTAAGTCAGTTTCCAGCTTCTGATTTTCCTTTCTCCCATGATAATTTGGCTTTCTATATCTCATTTACTCTACTCCCTTTCCTCTTAATCTAGCCTGTCTTTTCACTTCTGACAAGGGATTGTGATCATCCAGTAAGCAAAAAAACTAAAAGTCTTTGGAACAAGAGTTAGAACATATTATTCTGAGAGATTTCTTCCATCCTCACTATTTCTCCACACACCAGCACACCACAGAACCAGCTGCCTCTTTGCACACTCACCACCCTCCACTCTAAAACAAATAATGATGCTCTGGAATGCAGGGTGGGGTGGCTTTGTGGGAAAATCGAGACACTTGATTTAAAACAAAGGGGATGGGTTTGTTCGTTTATCTGTTTGTTTTATTGACAATAGCGGTGTTTCAATCCAAGGTCTTTGCAGTGGGATAGCTATATGACCACCACTTTTTTATTTTTCTTCTTATTTTGAGACAGGGTCTCACTAAATTGCCCAAGCTGGGTTTGAACTCTTGCAATCTCCTGCCTCAGCCTCTCAGAGTGCTGTAATTACAGGAAGCAGCACCACACCCATTTCAAAGCCAAGCATTTTATCCCATTCATCAAAATGCACTTATTGAGCACCTTCGCAATACAGTTTTACACAAAATGACTCATTCAGTCCTCTCAGCAATCTTGTGAGATAGGCATCATTTCCAACCTTGATATAATGATAAGATGATTAAGTCACAGAGAAATTTAGTTACTTGCCTAAAGTCACCAGAATGGTAAGTGGCAGGATTTGAGCTCATTTGAAGTCAAGATTTGAAACCAGCTGCCCTGCTGCAGGCTCTATGTTTGAGTACTATGCTGTACTCCCTTTCTACCAAACAGTATATGGAATATGGTCCATATGCATGATAGACTGAGTATTCCAGAAGGTTGGGAAAATTTATATAAGGAGGGAAAAAAGATAATCACTTGACTCACAAAAAAAACCCAACACAAACGAAAACAACAACAAAAAAACTAGTGGAGAACAGAAATTTGGGATAAAATTTATAGTATTTGACTAAAAGACATTTAAAAAATATGAAAATATGAACACTAGAAAGCAAAAAGGAAGTCCCTGCTTGGCGTTTTCAAGAACTGACAATGGAACCAGTCTGACTAAAGCAGAGAACTTGTGTTGTGTATAACAGGAATTAAGACTGATGTTCTAAGCATGAATAATTTTTGGCTTGTGTACAAGTAAATCTAAGTCTGAACTCAGTAATGATCAGTGAGAAATCCTAATGGCTTTTCTTAGTAAGGGGTTAAAGTCCTTTGTTTGCTGTAAGACAGAAAATAAATGCATTAGGGAGGGGAAGCCCCAAGGCCTGAGAGGGGAGTTAAGCAACCATTGCAATAGTCTCAGTAGTATGAGGTAAGAGGGTCTCAGGTTAGATGGTGTGGGGGGAAGGGAAGGACAGAGAGACTATAAACGACATGACTCACGAAGGGTTATCTGGACCTAGTGACTGACAGGATGGGAAAAATAAGAGATATTGGAGATAACTCAAACCACCAAAGCCCATGTGAATGAGAAAATAATAACAACATGAATAGAAAGGAGGAAGTTGAGAAGGGAGTTGATTTAGAAACCCATTCAGATTTGCAATATGTACTAAACATGGAATGACAGGATGACGTACAAGATGGAACACTGAGTTAATTAACAAACGTTTATTAAATTCCTACTATGTGCAAAGGCAATGTACTAGAGCCTAGAGATGCTTTTGTCACAAAACAGATACTGTCTGTACCCTCACAGAGCTTAGAGTTTAGCTTTAGGGAGATTAGAAGAAAGCCAACTGAATAGTAGAGGCTAGAACCAAGACGCTAGAATTTGGTATAAGAATCTTGAACTATCTACATTGCCCCTAGGCCAGTGTTAACTACTTGCAGCTCATACCTATGCATATCATTGGGCCAAGGACTTAGGTTTAGAGCAGAAAAACCAGCAAGTTAAGTGTATTCAGCACACAGGTAAGAGGTCTCACACTGGTGCCCAAGGGCTATATGGGATGTGGCCCATGGGTCTGTTTTGTGCACCCTATACAGGATTTTTTTTTACTTGGGGACATTTGAAATTCATGTGTGGAATTCAGAAGTTACATATAAAGATTTTCAGCTACTCTTGAAAAATCAGAATACATTCAGTGTTGGGGTCTGCTTTACTGCCTGGCCATATAGAAACTGGGTGACAGTTTCTGGGCTTTTTCATTGGCACACTGGCCTGCTGTTCAATGAGATCTTCCTCGTAGATGCAGCTCATAATCATTTCCATGCTCTTTCTATGTGTCTCTTACAGTTGAACTTACAACTTCTCAAACGTGTAGTTCCTTAGGGAAGTTCAGGAAAGGTACTTACCTGCAGGACACAGAAGGCCAAAGATGTGTAGCCCCACATACTCAAAATATTAAGAGGAGAAAAAAAAAGAGATGAAGGAGTTGTCCAAAAACCATTAGGGATTCTTCTGAGAGAAGATACTTTGGCATTAGAAGTAATACCTTGGTCAAGTAATTTATATTTTCTGAAACTCGACTTCCTAATTTGTAAATTGAAATTAACAGGGGTCTAGCAATCCCACTACTGGATATATCCAAAGAAAATGAAGTCAGTTCCTCTAAGAAATATCTTCACTCCCATATTCATTACAGTAGTATGTACAATAGCCAAGGAATCAAGCCAAGTGCTCATCGCTGAATGAATGGGTAAAGAAAATGTACATGTACGCAATGGAATACAATTGAGTCTTTAAAAAGAAGAAGATCCTGTTATTTACAGCAACATAAATGAATCTGGAGACATTATGTTAAGTGAAATAATACAGGACAAAGGAGCAAATGCCACACAGTCATTGTATGTAGAAAGTAAAAACTTTGAACTCACAGAAGTAGAGTAGAATAGGCCTTACCAGGAGCTGAGGGGCTGAAAAGATATCAGTCTAAGAGGACAAGATTTCAGTTAGGAGGAATAACTTCAAGTGATCTATCGTACAACATAGTGACAATAGTTGATAGCAATGTATCATATTCTTGAAGTTATCGAGAATAGAATTTAAGTGTTCTCACAACACATATGCAATGACAATAATGTTAAGGAATTCATATGTTAATCAGCTTGATTTAGCCACTCCATAATGTATATATACTTTAAAACAATATGTCTTACATGATAAGTAAATACAAATTTGTCAATTTTTTAAAAATCTTTTTTAAAGAAACTAATAGAATTTACCCCTCAAAAACTGTTGATGCCATTAAGTCAGGTTATACTACATAAAACCCATAGTACAGTCCCTGGAATGTAACAACTGCTAAGTAAATGAAGAATAATTACAATTCTAAGTATTTTCTGAGGCAATCAATCTTACCGGTGCAAGTTCAAGTTAGTTTTTAGTATGTTTCATTCACGCATTTCTACTGAGCATCTATGGATCTAGATCCATGTAAATTTTCAGAAACATATACAGAATAATCACAGCTCATATCCTTTAGCAGTTCTCTGGTAAGAAGTGAAGGGTTAGAGGAATTTGTATTAATAGGAGAGAAGACATTCTACAGAGGGCTATGCCATCTAAAGAAAAACTGAAAATGAAAGATTGAAAAGAGACAAAGAAAATTCATAGAACAGAGTCAAAACAGAAAATGTCACAAAAAAGGCAAAAGTGAAAAAATAAGCCTCTTCCTTAAACTATGTTGAACTTGTATGCAACATTTCATGATCAACAGAATAATGAAAATCTACGTATAATTACTTTGTGACAACAAACACTTACATAAACTTACTACATATCAAACACTATTCTAAGTGCTTTATATATATTAGCATTTAATTTACAGAGCAATTTTTGAGACAGGTGCCATTTCTCTTGTGCAAATGAATAAGAACTCAACTATTAATTAGTGGAGCTAAAATTTAAAATGAGGCCTTCTGGCTCTATAGCCCATGCTTTAAAGCACTCAGACATGTTTAAGGAAATCCCCAACTGGATCTTAGAAAAAGGGAGGTATTTCTATGGCAGATATCCTTCCAAGGACTATGAAAAATGTAGTCTAATATGGTCAATCCAGGGTGCTATTTGCCTGGAATAGATATGTAGGTAGACACATGGGATCTATTCTTCAACTTTTTTTTCTGATCAAACTTTGCTGTCAGCAAGGAATAAAGCCAGGTTCTGAGAAGAAGATAAACAGATTTGGAGCATGGTCAGAAACAGTTTTCTAATCTTCTCATAAAGAAGGCCAAATTTGGAAAGTGAATGAGTGACCACAGAAATGTTATAAATTAGGATTTAGGTTGCTACTACATTTTATTTTTTTTTAATTTCTATTTTACTTTTTGCCATACTGGAGACTGAACCCAGAGCCTTTTTCCTGAGCTACATTCTCAGTCCTTTTGTTTTATTTTGTTTTGTGACAGTTTCTCACTGAGTGGCCCAGGCTAGGCTTGACTATGCCAGGCTCCTGCTTCAGTCTCCCAAAGTGGTTAGATTATAGGTGTGTGCCACCATACCCCATGTTGTTAAGCTTCAGATATTATAACTAAGAGTTTCTTCCAGAATGGGAACATTTCACTGAATCAAGGAAGCAAGACAGCTTCCCAAGCTGACTACTTAGACATTTAAGTAAACGTGTAATATTGATTCCTAAATTGAAGGAGTTACGAATTCCTTGATTCCTTGTTGAAGGTAGTATTATTTTCATTTTACAAATGAAGAAATCAAGGTACAAAAGACACAGAATTAAAAGATACTTTCCAGAATTTGGAAACAACTCAACATTTTTCAGGCCTTGGAAAGGTCTGAGTACAAAAAACTCATGCTCTTAACTATGGAACATCTGATCTATTAGCACTTTCTCCCTACTAATTCAGATGAGGCCTTAACTTTCCTGTATTTTCAGGATGACACAGAGATAACAGATATAGATACAGACATAGATATAGATATAGATATAGATATAGATATAGATATAGATAATCAGTGTTGATGTTTGGTATTAGACTGATTAAATAAAAAAGAATTATCTGAAATTTGAGTTAGTTGCAGATATGCCCTTAATTCTATTCAGATTCATTAAGTAGTGAAATCTATATTCAGATGAAGTAGTAATAGCTTATCTGTTTATATAGGAGTAATTTTCTGTTAACTTAAATGGCACATGGTGATAGTAAGTCTATTTAATATTTTTTATACTTATCAGAAGAAAATATTTGAATAAAATCTTCAATATGAAAAATTTATATTTCTTCACTAAAATCATATAACTGTTCACCACTAGATGGAGCAACTAATTTTTAATTGTTTTTTCATTCACAGCAAACCTTTCAGCTTGTTTTGAATTTACTGTTTTGATTTTGCGTTACTTATTTAATAACATCTTTTTTCTTATACTTTATCAGATGTCTAGAAGAATATTATAATTTAATCAAAATGGCATTACTATTTGTGTATTTGATGCTTAGAAATTTAAGGTTCTGTGAAATAAAACTAACCTAAAAAAAATGATTGTATACGAAGAGTTCAGGGTTTCAAACAAAATGAGTACTTTAGTTTAAATAGATCTTAACATGTTTAACAATTGCATCAGCTGCTCTCCAGTCTGCAGTATATTATTTAGCAATGTCACCTATCCAGTTAAATCAAGCAAAAAAGATCTCTGACCTGCCAGGATGAGTGTATAGTTTGTGTACACTTGTACATGATCTGGTGTGCTATGAATTTGTGTATGCATCAAACTATAGAGGTCTTGGCTGAAAGAGTCAGAATAACATCTGGTCCTGTGGCACAGGAAACACAACAGTTTAAGGTCAATGATTCCTGTGAAATTCCAAAGGGGTTTTTCTAGATTGTGTGCATTATTTCCTTCTCACTGAAAATCAAAGTGATCATTCATTCATTTAATAAATATTTTAATTAACTGTCACATTCTGGGTATCATAATCTTCACTCATAACTTCTATCTCAGAGGCAAAAGATATTACTTTAAAATTAGTCCAAGGCCAATAATGCTTAGAAAGTTTTAGCACTGCTTGGGTCTACTATGGGCAAGAAGGAAGGACAGCTAGAAAGAGTACGGTAAAAATGCTAAAGCTTGTGAAAACCAGAATGATGAAAGAATAGGAACAAAACAGAATGGGTGCAAACACATTTCCTTTATCCACTCTTGACTAAGGGAGTCACTAAGTTCTGGGCAAAGACTATTGGAAATCATTGTCAGAAAGAAATAATACATCTAAAATGTTTTCTGGGTAACATTTATGTGTAATATAGCTACTTGTAAGCTACATGCTTATGTTTTGTGCAGAGCTATTTTCATTTTTTGTCATAATTATAGAAACCTGAGTTGAAGAATACTTTTTATAACATCAAAATCCTGTGTAGACATCCAGATCCTATTAATCAGAGGAAGTGGGTTAGGCAAGCAGCTCTTTGTAACAGAATGATGTCTCAGTAAAGTTTTTTCTTGCCTGGATGAGACGGCTGCATTAATGCTCACTTTACCAACATGCCTTTTGGCCAGGCGTTCACTTAATTTTATCTGATTTAGAGTTCCAATAAGCTTGATTGTCTAGTTTCCAAGCCCTTAGCAGATTTAAAATAACAAATGAGAATGACAATAACAAGTACATAATGAGCACATCTTTTTGAGGCGTTGTTTTATGGATTTTTATTTCACTGACTCCGCATGACCACTTCATGAGGTAGGTATGGTTATTATCACATTTCACACAGGAGGACCAAAGAGCAGAAAAGTGAAGTCACTGGCCCAGGGTACATGGCTCTTCCGTGGTAGATGTGACACTTCACCCAAACAGCCTGGCTTTCAACACTGGAGACCACTCCCTGCACCATGAGGAAAAGTGGTTAACCACTAGCCTCACAGCAGCAAGAAATGACTACTGCTAATCTGACAGCAACGAGAGAGATGATGTGTTAAGAGGAGCTGGACAAATTCAAAATGCACAGCAGTCCAGGGTCATTTAAGACACCGACAAACTGCTAGTTGCTTATGTGTTTTCCAGACACAGGACATTTTAAAAAAATGGAGTCACACAATTTTCTCAATTTTTTTTTTCTAGCTTTCAATTCAGAAAACATAGTTACTATTACCCAAAGCTTACTTGGCATGGGGGACAGTCTGCCAATGATTATAATGTAGCTCAGAACACAGGAGTCTGGTGGGAAACACCACAGAATAAGCAACTTAATTCTCATTTGTTCGTCATTGTTTACTACCAGTACATTGGTAAGCTTCTCTGAGTTTTGATATATAAATGTAAAATGAGAACAATAATTAATAATAATGAGATAAAAAATTGTGAAGTACCTGGCACATAATCATCACTCAAAAAATATTAATTCTCTTTCTCTTTTGTATCACACACTAAATTTGCAATATTGCACTGTTTAATAGTATATAATTCATGCTTTGATCTTCTCTCTCATGTATTCTCCACAATCTGGCAAAATGAGTAGCTCAGGTTGAATGTAATCCAAGAATCAGAGATTTACTGACTTGCCCCAAAGTGCATGGCTATTAAATGGCAGAGTCAAAATCTGCATAGAACTCATCATTTCCTCTGTTCTTTTGAACATGTGACGTCAAATAAAAAGTTAACTCTGTGCAATGAATATTTTGCTCAAAGACGTATATATCAACTTCAAGAAAAAATTTTCATCTGAAATAATTTTATTTAAAATTTTTGACTATGGTAAAGGAAACTACCCCAAAAAAGTCATATCTTAGGTGTCTGAGATAGCAGAAATTTGTATTCATCTCAAAAAAAAAAA
>RJWM01010511.1:0-63335 GCA_004363535.1 Dasyprocta punctata | reverse complement strand
GAAGAGGAGGAAGAGGAGGAAGAGGAAGAGGAAGAGGAAGAAGAAGAAGAAGAAGAAGAAGAAGAAGAAGAAGAAGATACTGCTGGGATCACTTAACAGTTCTAACAATTCCAGACTTTATTGGTTCTCATGAAGCAAGGACATGTAGCCACGAGCAAGCAGGGAAATAATTCCCTGCAATAAATATCTTAATATATATCTACTACTGGTTCTGTTTATTTGACTTAAAAGGCAACTAAATAATTATCAGAACCCAAAAAGGTATTAAAATTAGCCCAATTTATAAAGAAGGAAACTGAGGTAGAGAAATTTTGAGGAATTTGCCAAGGAAACCCACTTGCTAATTAATAAAGCTGGAATTTAAATTGAAGCAACCACACACTCTATTCACAGCAGCTTAGAATGGCTCTACATGATTCTACCTGTGATACACATGCACTGTGAAGAGACCCTTGTGCATGCTACAAGAAAGCACTCTACCACTGAACTACACTGTCTGGTGCATATTTACATATATTTTTTCCCCTTTTCAGGACTGGACTGAACTCAAGGCCTTTGCACTGAGCTGTATCATTATATTCCTAGTTCTTTTTATTTTTTTAAGTTTGGAGACAGGGTCTAAATTGCCTACCTGAGGTAGAACTTTCAATCCTCACATCCCAGTGAGTGACAGGATTACAGGCATATGCCACCACATCTGGCTTAATGCCAGTATTCTTACTGGTTATGTGTTTTCTTCTGGTACGTCCTTATGTGATACAGAGCCAAGGAAGAACATCAAAGAATGTTATTCTATGAGGATGCAATGTTTTACTATGGCAATTTGGTTGTAAAGATGCTCCCAGACGTAGGACAGGCTTACATCCCAAGAAACACATTATAAATTGAATATATCATAAATAAAAATGTATTTTAAAACATCTAACCTACAAACATTCTAGCTGAGCCTAAGCATGCTGAGGAAATTTACACTAGCCTGGAGCTGGGCAAATCATCTGAAGTCAGTTCTGTAATAAAGTGTTGAATACCTCATGTAATATACTGAATGTTGTACTGACAATAAAAAACATGGTTTTGTAGGCACACTTTCTTAGGACTATAAAGTCAAAAAGTGTAACATGAATCATCGCAAAGGACTGTCTATATATATGGTCTTAAAATGTGTAAGTATTAGCCGGGCATGGTGGCGCACGCCTTTAATCCCAGCACTCGGGAGGCTGAGGTGGGAGAAGCGTTGTGAGTTTGAGCCCGTCTTGGGGCTACAACGCGAGCGCAAAGTCAGCCTGACCTACACAGTGCAACCCTGCCTCAAAAAACTAGGGCTGGGAGTTTGGCTCAGTGGCTTACGTGCCTGCCTGGCAGGTGTGAGGTTGTGAGTTTGATCCCTGTTGTCAGAAAAAAAAAAAAAAAAAAGTGTATTTTTTGTTGCACTAATTCCACTGCTAGGAATTTAACATAAGGGATTAATCAGTGATGGTTCATAAAAATGCAGGTATAATAATCTCACCACAGCACTGTTTATAACAGTAAAAAACTGGAAATAATCTAAATATCTGACAACAGAAATATTAAAGTACGGTATACCTACAAGATACAGCACTATCAAAAATCATGTTATGGGAAATGTTTATAAATTATTGCTCTGTGGGAAAAAAGTTATACGCTACATTCAAATTACATTTTTTAAAAGTACATCAAATATGCACAGAAAAAAGATTGAACTATGAATTTGCCAAGCATAATTATTGAATTGTTAGTGATTTTTAACTTTTTCTTGGTGATTTTACAAACTTTATGTCTGTATTATTTTTATAGTCAAAAATTTTAACCATATTTTTAAAGACTATGTACTGAAATGAGAAAATGTTCATGAAATAATAATTTAAAAATAGTATACTTAGGCTGGGCATGGTGGCACACACCTGTAATGCTAGCACTCAGGAGGCTGAGGCAGGAGGATTGCCGAGTTCAAGGCCAGCCTGAACCGCATAGTGAAACTCTGTCTCAAAAAGACCAAAAACAAAAAAAAAAGGACAAACAAACAAACAGAATTGGCATCTAAAAACAGTATATTCATTAGCCTAGTTCGAAGTGTCTATTTGAAACCAGAAAAACTACATTAAAATGTAACAGCAATGAAATGTTATACATGTGTCTACCTGCCAAAAAGAATGTAACTGTAAAGTACTGTAAATGTATGCTAATTTTTAAAAATTTAACCATGATTAACTGATTAGTTATAAATGATTTTCTTTTCAAAATTTTTTATGATAAACATATTCGGCTTCATAAATAGAACAAATGTGATTTCTTTTAAAAATTATTTTTAAAAAACAGCAGTGGTATCAAAAGCAGAAATTCACCATGTGGAAAACTTTAGAAGAGTACAGTTCAGTTTCTAAGGACTTTTTCAACTTGAGTTTCTCTTTGGAATTTACTAGAGAAACTGTCATGCAATAGATGGTGATAAACTTTAAAGCCCTCCCGTCATCTAGCAGTATCCCTGGACTGCTTGCTAGAGGCAACACGCCAAGGAAAATATTATCTTGAAGAAACAGCTTTGGGTTGAGGGGATGTTTGTCCTTTAGACATAATGCTCCTCTGAAGACTTCAAGATGACTGAAATTTTCCTTCTATTCTTTTATTTTCTTAATTACCAGAGGACAGTAATTCTCAATCTTCCTGTTCCAAAAGAGGGAAACTCACACAGAAGAGAACTCTTCACGTAACATAGGTCCTTCATGCGGTCAACAGCGGTGTATGAGGGACGTTCTTTGCATCTCTGAGACCTAGTCTTCCACTGGGATGAGGTCAGCTGTGGCAAAAACCTGCAAAGGGCAGAACTTCGGCTATGGAAGAAGCCCCTAAACAATAAGGAAGCTCCTAATCCTGTATTCCTGGGACCAGGCCCGATTTTTGGTTTTGAGAAGGGTTTTACATATAGAGACAAGACTGATTTCTGACCAAGAGTTTACTGTTGATGAGATGGGAGGGAACTACAATACTGAGTGACGATTTTTTTTTTTTTTTTTTACCAATACTGTCCAGACTAAGATTCTCCCAGGAATTAGTATGCTTTTGAGGTCTATAACCCTAATCAATACATTTGTATTGTAGTCCCTAATACTGAGTATGGTAATTCAAGTACTGTAATCCTTTCTCTAGTCTTCCTCACAATCCAAGAAATTATATTTATAATCCATTGAGACGTTATTGGAATTCCAGCAAGTTAATTCCAATCTACCACCTCCGATGCAACCCACGGTGAGAGTAAAGACTCCGAGAGATATTCAAGGTTAAGGGCAGCCAAGGGGTCCTAAGTCCAATCTTTGTAAAGACATGTGGACAAAGGCCTTGATCCTAGGCCTCTCCCAGAATTTATTAACTAGTGAAACAAAGGGGTGGCTTGAGGATGAGTGACAGTGAGAATGGCGGGAACTATGTGAGTAACTTGAGCTGGCTAGCAAGGTAGTGAGAAAGGTATCTCTGCAAAATGCAGATAAAGATATGCAGGGGGATCAATTTACACAACCCAATCAAGATAGCAACTGAATTATTTTAGGAGGCTGCTGCTTCAGTTTCTGATATGCAAACTTTATGCCCTGGGAACTCACAGCCTCTTCCTTGAGGCTCACACGCAGTCAACATTCCTGGAGCTCATTGGCTCTGCCATCTCGTTGTGTTTTATACATTTTACAAAGGTCACTTTGGGAGGAAACAGGACACTGTCTGATGGCTTTAAAGACTACATACCAGTACCTGCTTCTGATATGTAAACTTTTATGCCCTGGGGACTCATAGCCTCTTTCTCGAGGCTCATACCCAGTTGACATTCCTGGAGCTCATTGGCTCTGCCATCCCGTTGTGCCTATATATCTTACAGAGATCACTATGGGAGGAAACAGGACACTGACAGATGGCTTTAGAGATTACATACCAGTACCTCGGCTAGTCTTATTTGCAATGCTTAGGGCCAATTGAAGAGAGAAGGAAATACCATAGTCAGCTCTCTATGTATCAACATAAGGAAAGAAGTCTCAATATAATCAAAGTTGCAGCAATTGTTCTGCGTTAAAGAGGACCCGCTCAAGTTGTCTCCCACAATCTGAGGAACGTTTCCCCTTATTCCATAAGGGGAAACATTTAAAGTCCAGTTGTACAAGTATGTTTATTAGGGTAAAACCATAACCTACAAACATATTGAGAGCAACAATGACATATATATGAAGTTCACTCAACTAAAGGCTCTTTAATACAGACTTTGTAACTAAGTGTTTCTAAATTACACTACAGCAAGGTAAAGAACTAATATGAAATATAACCCAAGGGAAAGAGGAAAGAATTAGGAAGAAAAAATTTAAGGGCCAGGACTTCCATGTGCTCCCTCGACTACTGAGAAATGGGTAGCCACACACAACCATCTTGTGAAAAAGTAGTAACTACAGGACCGGCTGCTGTTCCAAAGTTCACTGCCTGCTGATAGTTTAATTAGAAAAAAACCTCAGAGAAGCCCTATACTACTACAAAGGCAGTGGCAGGCCAGCTGATAAAACTTTTCAATTACCCAACTGGTACTGATATAAATACTTCATTTTCATTTCCATCACACTAGGGAAAATGCTAAAGTCACATTTCTTGAAAACACAATAAAACAATACAATATAGTCTCTGTAGAATGACATAAAATGTTAATAATTCTTTCACATTTCCCATTTACAAAGGGACTTTCTTCCACAAAACCTGTATACACTTAAATTTTTCACCTTGTTTATCGTATTATGGATGCCACAGCAAGAGTAATGTTTCTTTTACAGCTTACAAAACATACTGCCAGAAAGTAGTTATGCACAAGCTATACTTTACAGAAGTACAGGAATCCAAACATATGGGCAGGGAAATACTACAGAATTACAGTAATTAAACTAAGCCCAGCAGAGCACAGCATTTTAATAGATATATTCAGAGAGGAGAAAAGCAAACCAAATTAAATCTTTTGCTTTTAGCTATTCTGTTTAAAACTACGTGATAATGGTAAACTGCCCAAATAAAATTCTCATCTTTATTAGATCAACAACAGAGTTTCAATGCAGAGAACCAAGATCCTTGTAAATTTTAATGATAAACTGATCCTATAAGTTTAACATAACCAACTCTTAATTCTGAGTGCCCTGAACTACGTGTTATAAATACTCTATTCTATGTGTTGAGTTTGAGTGTTTCCGAGTGGCACGGTATTTCAAACCACATTATGGGGAGGGGGTTGTAATGAGCTCTGATAAAACAGGAATAGTGCCACAGCAGCATGAAGCTATCCTGAGATGGGGGATGGGGTGAACAGACATGCAGGGCATATAAAAATTTAAAACGTAAAAGTAATTATAAATGAGAATGGAAACTTTAGAAAAAAAATCTACCTAGGAAAAACCAACAAAGGTTGCTGAGCACATCTACCCATGAGGATACAAACATACTTGTTTTCTGCAGCATCATAATTTTAACTGCAATGGATTGGAAACAACCTAAATGCTATTGATAGGGGACTGGTTAAGTAAAATTATAATATGGCTACATTGAAAACTTTTTATGTGGTAGTTTGAAAAATAATGAAGTGGAAACTAACATGTAAACCTAAAATATGTTAAGCAGGAAAGTGGGCAAAAATAAATGTGTCACTATATAAACATATACTACACATGTATATGCATACATATATCCCACTTTGTTCTAACTACTGTTTGATTTTACACACACCCACACGGACCATACACTGAACCACCAGGCCTTCAGTTACTGAAGTAATAAAGGCAGAAGCCATATATTTTAATATTATCAAAAAATGTCCCTCCCCAAAAAGGAAAAAAAAATGTTATCAAACATTACTTGTGTAACTTGTAAGTGGCAAAAAGGGATCAAAATCCAGAGCAAGAAGGTGCTTCTGTAAAGCATAACATAGGAGCAGGACTATGAATAGAACTAAAATGGAAATAGTGCTTGTGTTTTTTCCTAACATTGTTGAATATTTCTTCCTATTTATTTTCTTCTTTCAGAAATAGATTTCACTCAATCATATCGTCATGCTGTAAAAACATCTTTATCAGTGCCATAGGGTTCAAAAAGGTCTCTCTGAGGTCCTTTTAAAAAATTATGACTATCTTCAGAATTTTTTAAAAAGTATAAATAATACTGCAAAGTCTGTAACTTAGCTTAAGAAATAAAGCAATATAAATTTACTTGAAGTTCCTGGCTAATTTTCCTGATCCATCCTGTTGATAATCGATATTCTAAGTTCACTAATTATCACTTCCATGTGTGTTTTTATACTCTTACTACATGTCGGTAATCACAAACACACAATAAGTAACAGAATGTGTTGTGCCACACGGTCCCAGTTGGCAACAACTCTGCCATTCGGAGGTGAAAGCAGTCAGGGACAATATGCAGACAAATGGTCTGAGTTCCTACAAAACTATTCGGAGACAGAGGTGGCAGGCTAGATCCAGCCAATCTGCTGATCTCTGCTTTACAGAGATAGTGTAATACGGTACCTCTTCTCCCATGACCTATTTTTATAATCAGCCAAAACTGTATTTTTGAGCTTTATCTGTGATCACACAGAGCTATAGTTTCCTTAATGCAAACAGTGCTACTCTGAACTGACAAAGATGCTTTGCCCAATTTTGATCAGTCTCCAGAGCCTTCTACTCGGCTCATCTGTGCACTTCCTCAAAAAACCCAGTTTTAGAACACTGCGAAATTATTCTAGCAAGAAACTTCCCATCTTCAGTATCTGATCACAGAGGTATCTAATCCAGATCCTCACTCTCTACCATCTCCACTACTACTTCCCATGTGTGATCATCCTGGCCTATTTTCAGCAAGAATCTTGTTAGTTCAGTGGGTATGGGGGTGCACACCTGTAATCCCAGTACTGGGGAGGCAGAGGCAGGAGGATCACTGAGAATTTGAGGCCACCCTAAACTACATACTGTGCTAAATAAAGTCCAGCCTGAGTGATATAGCAAAACCCTGTATCCAAAAAAAAAAAAGTAAAAAAAGGAAGTAAAAAAAGAATCTCATTCATTGCTTTGGCCAGGGTTCCCTTAATCTCTAATGTTTCTCCTTAGATTTTTCACCTACTGTTCCCACTCTGCTTTTTGACTATACATTCTCATTTGCCTGTGCTATATTTGGAGTTGGGCCAAATCTCTCTCCCCTGTAGCAAAATCCCACTGCAGTGATTCCTGAATCTGTTCCACGGTCTTGAATAAAGTCTTTCTTACTGTTGTACCAAATTACAAACTCTCAGGCCTACTTGACATCAGTCTTTGCAATTTCTGTGCCACTGCAATGAAAGTAAAATGGTACCATTATCAGGTTAGCACTTTTTTGGGCCCAATGCTGGGGGCCTCATTCTCGCTAGACAAGTCCTCGATTACTGAGCTATACCACCAGTCTAGTGCATATCTTAATATTAGCAAGGCAAAGAATCTTTCCATGTTTTAACTGGTTATTTAGGTTTCATCTCTTGTGACTCCTGTCACATTTTACTGAGCTGCCTTCTTCCTTAAGTACAGTATCCTGGACACTACCCTTTATTGCATATGTGCATTGCACAGTCATGACTTTCCTTCTTACATGCTTTTGATGTATTCATGTACTTAAATTTTAGATTTTCACTCAAATTTACTAATCTTTTTCTTTACACTTTGTATTTGACCTTTATTTAAGAACTGATTCCCTGCCCGAAAGTCATACATTCTTAGACATTTCCTCCTCCTTTCTCCCCCAACCCTGGCTTTTTTTTTTTTTTTTTTTTTCCAGTTTTATTGAGACAGGGTTTTGCTATGTAGTTCATGCAGGCCTTGAACTCACTATGTAGCCCAGACTGGCCTCTAACTCAACGCAATCCTCCTGCCTCAGCCTCCCGAGTACCAGGATTACAGGCATGCTTCACCATACCCAGCTACTCAGAATTTTAGTTTTACTTCCTTACTTTCATGTTTTAGATTACATCATAAGAAAAAACTCATGAGAATTTTTAAAAACATGAATAATCAAATATTCCACCAACATTCGTTTACAAGGCCACTTCCCTCACGGATCTTAACATAGGCTCTATCACATCATGATACAGAACTGTATGTAGCCATCCATGTCTGTAGTGACTCTCGTTTCTGTTTGGTGACTCTTTCATTTGTTTGTTGACAAAACAATGTCTCAATTACTTATCAGAGTTCATTTTCTTTTCTTGGCCTTCAAAATTGCCTTGGTTATTTTTGTTCTTCCTTATAAACTTTAGAACCATTATGTTGAATTTCTAGTTTTTAATTTTTGTGATTCTTAAAAATAAAATTCCATTGATTTTCATGAATGAGCATCAAAGGGGATTATGACAGGTGACTTTAAAGAGACTTTAGGGAGCCAGGCATGGTAGTGCACACCTGTGATCCCAGTACTCGGGAGGCTGAGGCACAAGGCTCACTGGAAGAGGCCAGCCTGGGTTACACAGTGAGACCCTGTCTGAAACAAACAAACAAACAAACAAAAGACTTTAGGGAGACCAAAATTCAAATGATAAGTTTTGACAAATATATTTAAGGTTCTTGCTCCACTGTGGGAGACAATTTGAGCGACTCCCCTTGAATGCAGAACAATTTCTGCAACTTTGATTATATCGAGACTTATTTCCTTATACTGATATGTACAGAGCTGACTATGTTATTTCCTTCTCTCTTCAACTGGCTGTAAGTATTGCAAATAAGGCTAACCGAGGTACTGGTATGCAATCTCTAAATCCATCAGACAGTCTCCTGTTTCCTCGCATAGTGCTCTCTGTAAAATATACGAACACAGCGAACACAGCGAGGTGATAGAGCCAGTCAGCTCCAGGAATGTCAACTGGGTATGAGCCTCCAGATAAAGAGGCTATGAGTCCCCAGGGCACAAAAGTTTACATATCAGAAACTGAAGCAACAGCCTCCAAAAACAATTCAATTGCTACCCTAATTGAATTATGCAAATTGATCTTTCTGCATATTGTTACCTCTGCATTTCACAAAGATGGTTTTCTCACTACCTGGCTAACCAACTCAAGTTACTCACATAGTTCCTGCCATCCTCACTGTCACTCATGCTCTAGCCACCCCCTTCTTCACAAGATAATAAATTGTAGGAGAGGCCTAGGATCAGGGTCTTTGTCCGCACATCCTCATGAGGATTAGACTCAGGATGCGTTGGTTGCCCTTAACCTTGAATATGTCTTGGTGTCTTTACTCTCACTGTGGGTTGCATTGGAGGTGGTAGATTGGAATTAACTTGCCAGGATTCCAATAACGTCTCAATGGGATTATAAATATGCTTCTTAGATTGTGAGGAAGACTAGAAAAGGAATTACAATACTTAGATTTCTGTTCTCAAGATTTGGGATTACAATACTCCACTGTTTTCTTTTTTCTGATGCTGTTTTGTTTTGTTTTGTTTAATTTTTTTGTGGGGAGGGCCTTTTTTAGGGGCAGAGTTTCACTACGTGGTTCAGGCTGGCCTTGAACTCACTTTGTAGCCCAGGTGGGCCTCGAACTCATGGGGATCCTCCTGCCTCAGCCTCCCAAGTGCTGGGGTTACAGGCATGCACCACCATACCTGGTTTGATGCTGTAAATTATTTTCTAGCTGTAGATAAAACATTGGAGATGAAGTAGCTAGTTATACAGACTCTATAAATCATTGAAATCTATAAAGCTTGTGGTGTGGTAAAAAGGGTTCCTAATTTTCTATTCATGGCACTGATTGCCAGAGGACGGAACATTCTTTATTATCTTTAGCTCCTACTTCGCTCTAATTAGTTTCCCAAACTGCTACTCCATGGCATTTTTTCTAGATGTTATTAATAGCCATATCTGAGATAGGAAGTTATAAATTCAAATAATAATGTAAGCGACATGTAATATACATATCACTTAAGAGTTTTATAATGCACTTCAGAATATCAATGAGCCTGAGTAGTATCACAGTAAAGAAACATGTCTAATTTTGTTTAATTCATCATTTCACAGGTGTTTCTCTTTTCAAATTTATTTATTTTTGTCTTTTTGAGATATGGTTATACTATACAGTTCAGGCTGGTCTTGAACTCACTTTGTAGCCCAGGTTGGCCTCGAATTTTGCAGCGATCTTCCTGCCTCAGGCTCCCGAGTCAGCCTATCAAGTGCTGGGATTACAGGTGTGCGCCACCACACTCAGCTTCACAGACATTTCTGCACGTGAACACTTTTCTCTATTCTCTGGTTTTGGAGCTCAAGATTGGACAGAGGGCCTCATGCATCCGAAGCACCTGCCCTACCACTGAGATATACCCTCCTATCAAACATTTATTTCTCAACGTACTGATTTTCTTACAGAAGAGTACTCTGGAGGACATCAATCTGGGAAGTCATATGTTTAAATGAGTAAGGCTAAAATAAGAATAATTCAGGTACATATTTCTTGACCAATCAGCAACAAGCAAATAATTAAAAAAAATCTAATCAAGTAATCAAGATACTCATCAAGCCTCTTAAAAATGCTTACAACAGTACTTTTTAGCTTGGGTTCTTTACTTGATAAAAACTTTCCCTTTACTTGATAAAACTTTCCCTTTAACTTGACAAGAGTTATGTCTCCTTTTTATTTAGCACTGGGATGAAAGTAGAGGCAGACATCTCAGATTTATGCACCTCTCACTGAAAGCTTTGGAGTATTTGGCCTTGTAAAAACACAAACAAGAGAAATGCATTTCTCTTATCCTGGTGGAGCATCTGACCCATCATTCTTCTTGCCAGGTGGCCTGAGGAGAACCAAAAAACATATTGAAATTAAGCGACTTTTGTTTATATTTCCTTCTTTCTGCCCTGCAGATGCAGCAGGTATTAATCTGTTTGAGGATGTACTGCTGGCCTGGTGGGGTAGCCCTGCCTGCCGGAGGACAGAACAGTGCACTGCCAGTCTCAGCAGATAACAATGCTCTCTTGAAAAAACTTGTTTTTCCTTATGGGGCATTCTTCCTTGCTGCTCTTGCAACAAATATACTCAGTAACAGTCATGGGTAAGCTTTGCAATTTCAGGTTCTTTCCAAATTGCAAGAGAAAAATACTAATATCCCTGTTCTCTCCTTGAAATATAGTTGACATTCATTTATTCAACAGCTATTTGTTAATGCTTCTTGTGGACTAGTCACTCTACTACTGCTAGAGTTACCAAGATTAACAGCACAGTCCTAGAGAATTTGACAGTATAAATTAGAGGTGAAAGGATAATCAGGATACTCTTGCATGATTGTAACCCCTGCACTCTGGAAGCTGAGGCAGGAGGAGTCCAAGTTTGAGCCCAGCCTGGGTAATTTAGTAAGATTTTGTCTCAAAATAAAAAGAAAAGTAAAAAGGTTGGGGATGTAGCTAGTGCAAAGGCCCTGGGTTCAATCTCCAGCATTGCAAGATAACTGATAGATACATTTTTTAATAAGGGGCTGGAGATATAGCTCAGTGGTAGAGTGCCCTTGGGTTTAAACAACAACAACAAAATAATAATAATAATAATAACAATCAAGCACTCTCAAGAGTACCACAGACCTAGTCTGAAACAAAAACCAGTTAAAGACCTAATCATGACTTTAGGCTAAATAGACTCTCAGAGATTGGGCAGATAAATCCCAAACAATAGATAGTTCATGAAGTCAAACTTTTTTTTTCCTTCTTGTTTTCAATTCTACCACGAGTTACAATAGGGACTCCCAACAAATATTTATTGGCTATTAAGTAAGCAAGGGGCTGAGCCATCTAGAATATTGACTTCCTTAGGTGGGAACCGTCTCTATTTTTAATTCCAGGCAGCTTGTTTAGCTTTCCTTGACAGTATCTGCTCACAGAGTACACCATTCCATCTTCACTTGGTTCTGACAAGAAATTCTTCCTCACACTGTGCACAAATCCATCCCCTCAACATTCTGACCATGGATGGGCATTCTGCCTTCCGGGACCTGCTGAACACACTGAACAACAGTCCCCTCACTGCCACTTTCTTTTTCTTCTGTTTTGAGACAGGGTCTCACTATGTAGTTCAGCTGGCCTCAAACTTGTGGTGATTCTCCTGCATCAGCCTCCTGAATGCTAGAATTATAGGCATGTACCACCACACTCAGCCTACCATTTTCTTCTTTGAAAACTTCAAGTTTTCAGAGAAGTTGAGGAAAACAATACAATTACATAACATCTACCCCTATATATGTGCTTCTTCTGTTCACCGACCACTAAGCTTTCCAAAAGGCGCTTCTTTACTTCTCCCTCTATTTCTACCCCCTGGATTATTTGACAGGAGGTTCCAAACATAAGACTAACCTACCATCTTCCAAGAATGGCATTCCTATTCTGTCCCTAAGCGAGTAATAAATACTATCTAAACTAAAATCCAGATCTAAACTTTCCTGATTGCCCCCTCTCCAATTCCTCTTGTTTTTTGAGATTTTTTTTTTACTACCATATTTTATTTTTTTAAATGCATATACTGCATTTGGTTGTCCATGTTTCTTTGGTCTCTTTTAATCTGAAATATTCTCCAAGCTGTTTTGTGTTTTCAAGACAAACACAAAATATTTAATTTTTTAATTTGCTACAGCTTCTCCATATGTACTATGTGTGTGCATCACTGGAGGCATCAACTGGACACACACACTGCCAGCTTGTCTCCCAAGTGATGGTATCCACACTGACAACTTCATCAGGGTGCTGACCACTGGTTTTCCACCTTCTGATACTCACATTGTCCCTAATTTGGCCAGTGAGTCTCTTGAAGCTACCACCTAGTTCTTTTTTGGCATGACCCCATTAACTGAACACTTACTAGCTTTTTATCTCAACTAGGAAGCACACTCATCTTGTACTTCCCCTGCCCCAGACAATCACCATGCTCCTCCAAGCACCATGCCTTCTCTTACTAGGGAACAGCATAACTGTTCTTAAGATGAGTAATTTTGCTAGTCTCTCTCATATACCAGGCTCTAGGTATTTGAAGTCATTGACAGCTTCTTTGTCCCACACACCCCCCCAAACTTCCAAGATTTGGCTAAATTTTCCTAGTTCTTCACACCATACTTCCTTCTAGTTTAGCACTGACTTTCACCTTTGCATCTCTTTCATCTTCCCTATCCCAACTCAACTGCTGGAGCCGGAGGTCCCTGCCTGGCTACACATTAGAATGTCTGGGAACCTGTTCAATACACAGATTTTGAAGATTTATTCCAGACTACTGAGTAGACTCCCTGGAACAGGACATGAGATTTTGTTTTTTACACTCCCCACATGACATCAACAGAACAATTTAGGGAATACATGAGTTTTTCTAAGGCCTTCTGAACCTGAAATCGGATACATTGTAAAAACCTTCTATAGACCTAAGTAAAAAGTGTAGTTTTCAAGCTAACCACCTTTATTTGCATTATGTATTATACTTATTTCACGGTAAGCAAATCAATGCAAACCTCTTTTGGGGGGACGTGGCAGCAATCACAAAATTTCTGACTCATGATAAATTTATGAAGAGCTAAATCGTCAATATTTTTTCAATATACTACTTTTGCGGGGCGGGGGGGTACTGGGGCTCAAACGCACAACCTTGTAGCCACCAGGCAGGTGCTTACGCCACTGAGCTAAATCCCCGGCTCAATATACTACTTAAATTACATCTTTCCCATCTTTTTATGGTCCACTGGTGTTTCAGTGTTAAGTATTGGCACTAAATACTACAACTTACAATGCTCAATTCATTTGAAACTTTAGTATGTCAAAGTTCTTATGAATCCAGGTTTTATCATCCCAAGAATTTTTTTTTTTTTTGGCCCTACCCTTCCAACTTAAATATGTAATTATGCTCTCAAAGTTTTCTCTTATGCAGCATTCTCTGGACTATTTTTATAACTACTTTAAAATTGGTCTTACAAAGCGTATTAATTATGGGAGTAGACACAATTTCTATGTTTGCTGAAACTCGTAAGACCACATACAAAAAGAGTAGTGAATTTTTGTACACACCTGAAATATATACCCTAGAAAAACAATCAGTTAATATTCTAAATAGCCAGCTATATTGTTGAATGGATTACTATTGTCTTACCAATTGCCACAATGCAAAAAAAAAAAAAGAACAAAATGAAAATGATGGAATATGGAATAAGGAGTGATTATTAGAGAAACTATAAACTTTGATAGAATGAATTAAAATTTCTATTATAGTTGGAGGGAGGGAATGGGAAGTAAAAAGAATGTGTTATGTACACATACGGATCTCCCACGATAAATGTAACCATATGTATTGCCAACATGTACTAAGAAAACTAGAAACTTTTAAAAATACATATCTGATTTAGCCTGTCAGTCTTACCTAGAACAGAAAATTAAACAGATTTCTACTTTTACAAGTTTGAGAAGATTCTGAGGAATACTCTTCAGTGCCAGTGAAGGTTGAGTGAAACGCTCTTAGTGTAGGTGTGAAGCTTAAGAGGTACATAACCTTTCTGGTCATTTGAAATTACTAAAAGAATGTGGAAGAATTTTTGTGTATCTGCATATGCATGTGTGTTATAAAAAGTACAGAAATACAACAAAATCTTAGTATTAGCCAACCAGCTTTGATTGACAGAAGGCAGAGTAGATACTGTTTTTCCATTTTTTTCTATTTTTAAAAATATTTTCTGAATTTCTACAGTGAGACACTGAGGTTTTGTTCTGTTCTGCTTGCAGTGCTGAAGACTGAACACAGTATATGCTAGGCAAGCAGTTCTATCATTGTACTATATACTCTCGGGCCTATATTAGTTGTATAATTAGAAAAGAGCAATATACAATTACACAAATACTGATTAAAGAGAGAACAAAGCTACAAAAGAAAGCAAATGAAAATCATCTTCTAAGAATATATATCTGTCACTGATAGAAATCCTAAAAGTAAAACATGTCTTCCAAGTAGACGGTAATTTTATACAGAAATTTTTTTCAGAGAAGGAAAAATATTTCCGTTGTGAAGCTTCTCTGAAGGCCACAGAAGGTTCCAGTATACAGTAACACTAGAAGGGACACTTATATTGCCTCCGATGTTTTTCAAGTAAGAAACTTTAGACAGAATCATTAAATAGTATAAATTCATACCTGGAAGAACGATGCTCTGGTTTATTTCGTTCGTTGCGATCTGCAAAGAAAGAAGACCCTTATAAGTCAAATGCTCTTAAAAAGCTGTTGAAAAAAAGTTCTTCAATACCAGCTGCCACAGCCTTAGGTGTCACAAGGTAGCCGTGTCTTTCCCTGAGCAGTGCTCATCCTCGGAGTGGAGAGGACTTGCTACCAGGGGCAGAAAGGACACAACAGAACACAGGAACAGAAACCTTTTATGGTTCATAAAAATCATCTGCTTGGAAAATACATCATTCACAAATATTATTTCATTTAAAAGATCTTTGCTGTGTTAAATACTTTGCTGAAACCAAAACAGCTTTAGCTAGGAAAGGAAAGTAAGGAAACAGAAAAGCCACAGATTACTCAGCTCAAAAAAATCATTCCATGAATCATGGTTGGCAGAAGATTTTAACAGAATGGGGAGGGGAAAAAAATGAGCAATCGGCTACAACATCTGCAAATACACTAAGGCCAGAACAGCCTCACCCTTAACTCTCTATAATCCAGAACACACAGAAGTTGGACTTCAGTGTTTCACTAGTAATTAGGTGTGGTATGTCTCTCACACACAGACACACACGCACACAGAAATAAACTTTTTGATTGTCCACCTGGGGAAGGAGCCTCTGTAGTGAGAGACCAGAAATGCTAAGTGTCCTGCAATGCACAGGGAACCACCTCCCAGAAGAATTATTTCATAGAACATGTCAGAAGTGTTAACCGTGAAGAATCCTGGCAGAGGACATGAAGTAAGAGCAGGGCTGCCTGACGTTCGAAAGCACTTTTCTAGACCGCTACAAACTGCTATTAGTTAACCTGAAGACTATCAAAATACAAGAGAACCACAAAACCTACACAGTCTTTATTTTTTGAGACTATAAATTTCAGGCTGGCCTTGAACTCACTATGCAGTCCAAGATGACCTTGGACTTGCAGGTATCTTCCTGACTCAGCCTCCCGAGTGCAGCTGTTACAGACGTGTAACTATGCCTGGTAGTCTTAAAAATCTGAGTAATAATTTTCCTAGTATATGCTTAATAACAATATACAAACCACAATACAGTCCTACACAATTATTCTTCAAAAACTTCCTATGAAATACTATCAAAATAGTTTCTTAGCGTATCTTCTAAATTCATGCTAGCAAGATAGAATTTAATGGCAAAGTCTGGATTAGACAGAAATTATTTTTTACCCTTAATTTTATTGCTGATAGAGCTATATAAACAGTATAACAAAAATGTACTCTAAAACTTCTAGAGAAATATGGAGAAAAAAGGAATAGGACTTACACACTTAAATGTATGTACCAATTCTCTCTGAATGAGTTTATAGTAAAAATATTTTTTAAGCCAGGGAGTCAGTACACACCAAGACATTCTTTTCTGAAAGATTAACAAGTAGAAAGATTCACAATAAAACACGTTTGTTTCAACATAATGCTCTCCAAGTGCATAATGTTGATGCTTCTGGTTCTAATTTCTCTACACTGATTTAACATTACAGCATCTTTTAAAACTTGGTCTTAACTTAGTTTTACTGCCCCCTTAAGTAAATTTCTGGGGATATTGTAATCATTTTAACAAATCATTCATCTCTTAGTTTTCGTCTGTTTTGCTAACAAAAGTAAAACTAGAAACTGGACAGAGATCTGTCATTCTCATATAACAAAGCAGTAATTCTTACCTGTGGCAAAAGATGAACAAAAATTCTATCCAGAATGTCATTTGCTGTGGCTGTGACCCTAGTTTCATAGTTTATTTAGGCAGAAGGGAGAAACAGAGGCACGATACATGTAAACAAGCCTCAGCATCCAAGGGCTTCCCTCGAGGCCCATTCTGATTGGCACAGCTGGAATGTAGCCACTCAGGAAGTGAATGGCTCACAGCTCTCCTTCATTCTTGGTTACAATAGGAAAGTCTACAGTCATTTTTATACTTTCTGCTCTAAGAAAATATAAATGCCTTCCAATAGTACGTATCTATTGAACTAGTAAATAAAATCCAAGAAAATAACTGTTAGGGGACATTTTAGACATTTTCCTCCAAGTTCACTCTTATTGCTATGATTCCTATGTAAATATGCATAGTGCTTATTATGCATTATTCCGAGGAGCCTACATTGTTGATAATTTGAAGGTCAAGGTAAATTATCCATTACTTATAATATTCCCCACTCCTCATCTGTTGCGAATGGAGAACAAACTGAAACACATGTTCTCAGCTTAATCTTTTTTTCTCAAAGTACACAACACTGGATTTTGTCAGAGAACCAAATCTTAGCCTGAATACACATAAATATGTGGTGGTTATGTGTGTGTCTGTATGTAAAGTGTATTTGTGCGTCTTGTACTCTTCTGCTTAAAAAAAGTGTATATTTTAAGCAAAGTAATTTTTATGATAGCCAAGAATACTGTGCAATTTTGAAGAAATATATTAGAGGAAATGTGAAGTTTCTGGCAAAATAATAAACTGTTATTATTTTGGTCCAAAAGCCAAGACTGAGAAAAACAAATCACTGAGGGAAGATTTGGGCTTTGCTTTCTTGCCAACAATAACAAAACATTTAGCTAAAATCCCCTTCAGAATGAGAACAGATCAATAGCGAACATGGAAATTTCATCTTGGCTATACACAGTGCTTTTGGAGCATGAGCTTTATTTATTTCAAATCAAATACTCTTTAACATATTCCTTCAATTTATTTTAGAGTTTCTAATTTTTAAATAATTAGGAGAAAATATACTTGTAAGGGCGTGCTGAACGTTTGCATACTCAGAAACCATATGAATAACTCACTAGCTCCAACTCTCACCTATTAAAAATGTTATTAAAAATAAAATGCTGTAACCCTCCAAGTTTTCTGCCAAACACTGCACATAATATATTAACTCCAGGGACCCACCACGCAAAGTATGTGATTTAGCTCACTCAGACCAGCAAAATATTCTCAGTGTGAGGGTAAGCATGGCTGCATAACCATGTAAAGTCTGTTGGTTCTGAAGATCTGCGTAAGTCACACATGTGTACACATATCCCTAGTTACATTCATCCATGTCCCTTAAATCCATAAAGCGAAATGGGGCAGTGGAAAAAAATCTACAAGCAGAAAATAAAGCCAAGCTGAGCCAGTCTGTTGATGGCTCTGTGTGGGTAAACATGGGACAATGGAGGGTGGCAAAGTGGGAACCCACGGTAAATGAATCAAGGAGACCGGAGAACAACTGAGGAAGTGGTAAGAAGCCATTGTAGGTCAGGGACTGGCGAGAACTCCAGAGTATCCACACTTTCCTTGTGTCTTGGTTACTTTTCTCTCATTGCTGAGACAAAATATCTGACACCCAAAATTAGGGAAGGATAGGTTTATTTGGCTTACAGTTTGTTGAACATTTCAGTTCATACTCAGCTAGCTCCAAGGCAGGGTGGTGCAGTGGAGGGGCAGCCGTTCATGGCGGCCACAAACAACAAGAGTGAAAAGGACAAAAAGGGAGAGAAAACACGCCTTCTTCCCTCCCTTATTTGGTAGGCTGGCTCCATCCCTGGGCGGATGCAGCACTCACACTGCCAATCCCAGCACTAGACAATGAACCAATCACAAATGCTAGATTCAGCTGCCTCTATGCCTGTATGAGGCTTGGGGGACCACTTAGACACAAACCATAATACATTGTGTGATAACTTCTAGTCCTAAGTAACCTAGGTATATATGATTCTAATGTTTATGTACTTAGGTGTTAAATCACTTACACAGAAAAGTGTGCACACTTGGAAGGAAGGAGCAGCTTTGTAGGAAGGCCAGACAGATCCTACTGATTTGGAATCATACCAGGTGCTTCTGAATCTACTGACACACATTTTGAAATGGAGATGGCAAAAATGTAAATGGCTAACTCAGAACCCACCAGAAGAAACTGTTGCAAGATATTCAGGCCTTGATGATTTAGCAGCTTTATCAACTAACTGAAGAAAAAATCAAATCTCATTGAGTGGGTGATTCAGGAGCAATACAACTCCCAACCTTGTGTGTCAAGTTCATGTTCCCTGAAATCAAAGAGTGAATTCCAAGAATGATGGAGGTTAAGAGTGGGAAAGATGTAGTGAAAGAGGAAATAGGACACACTCAGGTGCTAAAAGGAATGAGGTGCACACAATTGGGAGCTGGGAAATAGGAATAGTTCCTGAGAGATAGGAGGAGCCCCCCCATGGGTTACTGCCAAGGTCATTTCACTGAGAATGTTTTACAGAACAAAATCACGTAGTGGATACAATGTGGGTTAAACTATAACCAACCAATAAGATTACAAGTATAGATGCTTAGCTAATTTTGATTTCTTAGTGAAGTGGTGCATATAGCAAGGGTATATGAATGACATCATTAACCTTGATTGATAATTTATAGTCTTAGTCTTGTCTTAGTCTTAATAGTTTTAGGCTTAGTCTCAATGGTAGAAGATGGTCCAACCCTATTGAGATAATGGTCTAATTCTGTGGGAAATCTCCCAAAGGTGGTACCAACTACATACAATCTCAAACTTCCACTTATACCTTAGAGAAGTATGTAAATCTGGCCCTTGGGACTTTAATCTTGAGGTCTTGCCTTCTTCAGATGTGCCTCCACCAGTTTGGGTTTTTTTTTTCTTCAATCAGATTCCACCAGTATTGACCTTTTCTCATCTTCAGCTGTGACTCCATGAGGGCCCAGTTGTGCCTGCCTGCCTGCTAATTTCTATCTAACTTTGCTGTTTGTAATACAGGGACTGACTTTTACTAACCAAAGTCACAAGTGAGAGGCTGTAAACTGTTCTTTGCAATTAGGGGCAAGACTCAATCTTCATGATGAACACATACAGATATACTCACAAGGAAGAAAGAGGTAGTCTTGTTTCTCACATTAGAGAAACAAAATTTCTCTTTAGGAAGAATATGATCTATAAAGACATTCTGTAGCATACTTCAAAGCATTGTCATCAAGTTCAAACTTGACAGCGTGAGTGTGTGCATTTTTTACAGGGTTTTACTGTGTTAACTAGGCTGGTCTCAGACAATTCACCTGGTTCAGTCTCCTAAAGTACCTGGGACTACAGGTGCACACCACATTGCCTGGCTTATTATATGTTACTTTAAAACCTTGAGCCACTCTGACATAGATTCTCTATGCCATTTAATATTAACCAAAGGTTCTATTGAGTCTCTGAAAGAGAATTATTCATGTGTTAGGTAAGGACATTTTGATCAATGTCAGAGTGATACAGGAGATTAGGGCATGACAGAGCTGTCTGGGGAAGGAGGTATCACCTGTTAATCACAAGATCCTGGAACACATGCACAGAACAGTTTCCAAAGCCCTGCACCTGAATTTCCTGTGAAGACTAGAGCAGGTTTTAAGTAGGCTGGCCTGGACCTGAGGTGAGCTTGGCTTGGTATCCCAGCACTGCCTACCACGACCTGTGTGCAGTTCTCATGGGTTTTCCTCAGGATTTGGACAGTCTAACAGGACATGGACACCAAGACCTTGTGACAGCCTGTCCTGCTTTCTCCAGGGTATTATTTTATCTTGCTTTTTTCTTTTACTCAGCCCAAGCTTGCTCTGCAGAGCCAATTTCTCTTTTACTCTTCACTTTTACTTTTTCAAATAAACTTTGCCACTGCTTTTTGCTTATCTCGCTCAATTATTTGTTCAAGATGAGAAGAACTTGGAGTCCAATTCCAGAAGGAGAGATGAGCAACCTAGCACCTGGTAACATTTACTTGGCAAACCACTTTAGGAAGGAGCTACCTGGTAACATTTTGGCTTAGCCAACCAGAAGATTCTGACTTCAAGACTGCATATGCAATGGCAATCTATAAGACTGTAATGAAACTGAAAAATTCCCACTGCCTAATGACTTCATGGCCATACTGACACCATCATAGTGCAACACATTATTCATGTGTCTGTGGTGATGCTAGTATTAAAAAAACTGCCAGTATACTGCCAGCCACATAAAAGTATAGCACATATAATTATGTTCTGTACATAATACTTGATACTGATAATTAATGAACATATTACTGGTGTATGTATTTACTTCTGTACTTAGATTGTTATTTTTAGAGTCTATTCTACTTATAAATGTACTGCAAAACAGTGTATCATGTTATACTGGGAGCAGCCTCACATAACTTGTGCTTACCGCATCTCTTGACTGTATCAAAAGGCCTCATCAAGTGACCAGCCTCTACCACCTACCTAGACTTGTGTCAACACTACAGAATGCACACAGGGATGCAACTCCCTAGTGGCGTATTTCTCATATGCTACCATGTGTTTCCACCATTGGGCAACAAATGTCAGTGCAACAAAGTCACTATCTTTTCACTTACGATAAGCAAATTAAATAAAACAATGAACCCATCCATTACATAAGACATTTAGGACTCATGAGTCTTACTTGGTGACTAAAAGATAGCAAAAATGATTCTATGTAGGCAGATTGTGAGTATAATTTTACATATCAAGTATCAGGGTTTTAAAGATATTTTACGGACTTTATGTAGTTCCTTTACTTATGCAGAGAAATCTATCTATCTATATATCTATCATCTATAAAGCAGTACTCCTACAAAATTACTAACACCAACTAACACCTCCCCTTTCTAACTCCATTTGATCACCCTGTTCAGGTATGTCTCCAAACTGACTTTTATTCATTTGAGAATCCCATAGTGACTAGAATAGTACTGTGTTAACTGTCAGGTTTTAAATAAATATATATTTCTTGTTGCTAAACTAACACACTAATGAAGATAAGGAAGTTTCTATTCCCTAGGTTGAAAAAGCAGAGAAATTAAAGAGAACCTCTGTGAATAACCATGCAGGAGAAAAATGAGGCATATAGTAGAGACCTTTATAAGACTATGGCCCAAGCTTGTGTAAGTAGGAAAGTCTACACTATAGCACATTAATTCTAAAGTGCCTAAACTCACTGAAATGTAGCATCCTAATCACAGGCAGGGAAAAACTGGAGATGAAAGAGAAGTTTTTTGCTATAAAATTTATACTTAAATGAAGAAGTAGACTGCCTCTGAATCTGCTTCTTCCTTCCCATGCCCACTGTTTCAATCCTCATTTTGGGTTCTTATCAGCACTTGTCTGGACTATTATGTACTTACCAGATTTTCTGGTTCCATGCTCTTCTTCAACTCAGTCACACTACCAACCAGATGAATCCAAGCCTCAGAAAAATTACAAACTGCATGCATAAATCCTGAGAGTAACTGGAATAATGCCGGTGACATCCTTAGCATGTTGCCTGTGTAGGTAAGCACTCCATTGTCAGCTGCCGTCATATTGCTAAAAGACCAGCTGTCAGCTATGTAGAGTGACCAGCACTACACTGTAGAAACTACACACATTCATCTCTTTAAGCTTTAGCTGTCTTATCTATACAGTGAGAAAATGAGCTGCACAGAAGATAAATAAATTAAAACTTTGCTCAGTACTGAGAACATAAATTCTGATACTAGTCTTATTATCTTTTGTTTGTTGTTATTTTGAGACAGGATCTCAGTATGTTGCCCAGGCTGGCCTTAAACTCCTGGGCTCAAGCGATCTTCCTGGTTCAGCCTCCCAGTAGCTGGGACTAGAGGTTTGTACCACCATGGCTTACTCTATTACATTTAATGCCTGCCTCAAGAATGCCTTCCCATAAAGTCAACCCTGATTCCTTTTTCCCTTTGTTCAGTATTCTTGTATCAGTTTCCTATTGCTGCTGTAACAAACTACCACCAATTTAGTGGCTTAAAACAGCAAAAATACACAGTGCCTACCTGGCAAGTGCAAGGTCCTGAGTTCAATTCCTGGTACCAAAACAAAAAAATTAGCTTATAGGAGGCCAGAATACAAAATGAGTCTATAATAAGATAAAATTAAGTTACCTATAGGGCAACATTCCTTTTGGATGCTCCAGGGGAGAACCATACTATCAGAATTAGAATTTATGTTCTCAGTACAGGGTACAGTTAAATTTATTTTCTATGAAGCTAGTATTTTTCTCATTGTATATAGAACTAAAGCTTACAGGATTAAATAATGTGTGCAGTTGCTACAGTGAAGTACTGGTCACTCTACATAGCTGACAGCTGGTCTTTTAGCAATATGATGGCTGCTGACACTTAAGGAGTGCTTACCTACACAGGTAACATGCTAAGGATGTTGCTCCGTTTCCTTGCTTTTTCCAGCTTCTTGAAGTCATTTGCATTCCTTGGCTTGTGGTCCCTTCCTCAAACAGTTTAGCATTTTTAATTTCTTTTTGATGCCGGCTTCTTCTGCCTCCTTCTAACACTTTAACAAGGTCATGACGCGGCCATAATTCATCTCACTGCTGGGCAGCTTAAACCACGGGAGTACATGCATGACTGTCTCACTGTGTAGCTTTTATTAATTTTATTAACAAAGACTGATAAAAGTGATTAGATCCATCTATACCACCAGTGGTACAAGCCATCTGACGGGAGAGTCATGCATGTACTACCTGTGGTTCAAGCCAGTAGGAACATGTTAAAAGACCATTATTTACACTAGGCTCAAAATGATACGCCAATGGGATCTCGTCATGTGAAGTTCAGCTGATCAACAACCTTGATTCTTTTTTTTGCCACGTAATGTAACTTCAGGCTCCAAGAATTAGGATGCGGACATTTTTGTGGGAAGGGAAAGAGCATCTGTACAACACACCTTATCTGAACTCTCATACCATCTGTACTACTTGCTTGACACTCTGCACATGACAGTCTGTGTTGCTATTTATTTTAGGCATGTGTCTGCTAAGTAGCATTTCTTATGAAAGCAAGATTCTATTTCAGATCAGCTTTTGTAAATGTCTGTTATAATGGCAATAGCCAATGTCCCCCTTTTCCTTTTCTGCTATAGTAGGTTTGCTGATGTATCTCATACTGCTAAAATTTATGTCTTCCTAAGAATTCCTAGACATATTTTACTTTTTATAAACATAATAGTGATTTAAGAGTCATTTTTGTTCTAAAACAATCTATAGTCTATACTGTCTCAAAGTAGCTTGCATGAAACCAAACCACACACACATAGGGGAAAAACACTGAAGGATTTGAAATGGAAGAGGAGCCACTATTTGGTGATAAGCTGCTGCTACTTTTTAATAATTCTTTAAAATGAGGGCCAGGGATTTAGCTCAGTGGCTTAAGCACCTGCCTGGCAGGCATGAGGTTGTGAGTTCAATCCCTGGTACCAAAAATAAAAATAAAATCTTTAAAATGATTCAATTGAATTACTTGGATTGTTGAATTCAAATGACAACTGAATGAGGCTTTGTGTGATTCTGGGTTTTTTATGTCAGCAGTTTCAGAGATGAAACTTCAGAGTCACCGCCTGCACTCTCCTTCGCGTCCCCAGGTGAATTTGGCAGGAACTGCAGCAAGATGGACATTTCCTCAGGGCCACCCCACCTGGGGAAGGAAGGCAGGGAAGAGTGCAGAGCCAGAAGCTGGCTGAGCAACAGGGTGTCATCAATCCTCCCTGCCATTCCCACCTCAAGCTCCTTGATGATTCTCTTACCCCAGTAATTACTTTCATACTTCTTTCTGTTACAGTATCTCTTCAGCAAGCAAAACTTGATTTAAAGATGCAAAAAGACCTTTTAATTAAATGTAAATCTCTGTTCTTCCTGCTGCCAAATTAAAAATGTTAGGCCCGAAATTAAAAATACTATGTTATTCCTAAGATTTTCTGTAAGGAGTCAACAAATAAATTTTACCTGGAATAAAATATGCTATAAAAAAAGTAACCTGAGAAACAGGGATTACATTCAATGTTTCACAAATTATAAAAACCTCTGTTACAAAGCATAGCAGTACCTTAACAGTTCTCAGAAATCCTGCAATTTAAATTGTATCTATCACAGCATTTCCCACACTAATTTAAAACATAACATTTTCTATAAAATCAAATTTGATACCTGATACTGTTATATACTTTATATCTAGATGTTCCCTCAAAGCCTCACATGCTCATAGGTCAGGCTTTCGGGAGGTGACCGGATCATGGGTGCGTGATACCGGATTAGTCCACTCGTGGGATTATATATAGCTGGCTAGGATGATGGCTGGTGAAGCCTGGAGAAGGTGGTGGGTCACTGTGGACATGGCCTGGATGTGTACATACACTGCATATCCGTCTTCCTCCCTCAATGGCACACTCTACTCCCTGCCTGCCATGCCCCTCTGCCTTGGAGCCAGCTGACGACAGACTGAAACCTCTATAAATTGTGAACCAAAATAAACCTCTCCTCCTTCACCTTGTAAGTATCAGACATTCTATCTCAGCAAAGAGAAAGTAACTCTTAACATGGACAGTGCTGTCTGATTATTACCATCCATTTCCCTGGGAGATCAAGATCCCTTATTCAGAGGTTGGTCTTACTCATCTCCATATCCAGCAACTTGCCTGACACATAGCTGGCCTTTATCAAATGAACTAACCCCCATCTAGGGTAGGGCCCAGCACAGCATGCAAACTAAAAAGGAATGGGAAGTAATGATAAATGAATTTCCTTCCAAATCTAATCAGATCACGAAACCTGAGCCCTTAAGATCATATGAAATGTGTCCTCTCTGTGTATCTTATTTATATTCGCTTTTACATTGTTCAAGTTGATCTGCTCATCTTAAAGCTTTCTTTCTTTTTCTTTTATAGGACTGTGAATCAGATCCAGGTCCTTGTGCAGTCTAGGCAAGTGGTCTACTACTGAGATGTATCCACAGCACTCATTTGTGCATCTTAGAATACAGGTTCCACAAAGAAGAGGAGCACCGATTGGTATTTACTACTCCAGGTATTTACCACTAGGCCCTACCCACAATGGGGAAATAATAAATATTTCAGTATAACAACCTAGGTAGACTTTTAAAAACTTTACAGCCTTTGGTACACTTTTGACATAATGATCACTTCATCATAAAGAATTTGTATCTGCACATATCTTAATTCCTTTTCTCATTCCCCTCCCCTCCCTTCAACCCTTTTTCCCGTTTACAAAACTTTGTTTCTATTGTTCTCCTTCCATTTCTTAAATCTTTATTCCCTTCTTCCCCTTCCCCTCTCCCTGTCCTTGTTTCCCCTCCCATTTAAACATTTTCTTCTACTTCCAATAGCTATCCTCCGTTTTGCTCATTTATTACCCTTTGGGTTTCTCAAACAAGAGAAACAATGTGATATTTAAACGTGTCAGACTTATTACACTACATTCTCAAGGTCTATCCATTTACCTAAAAATGTCTCAAGTTTATGCTTCTTTACGGCACAGTAGTACTCCATTGTATATAAAATTCATATTTTCTTTATCCATTCATCAGTTGATGACCATTTGGGCTGTTTCCAAGACTTAAACAGTGGTGTGCATATATTACTGTGGTATGACACCTTTAACTCTTTTGAGAAGATACCTAGAAGGGGACTAGCTGGGTCAAATGGAACTTCTAATTTTAGTTTTTTTAGGACTCTCCATACTGATTTTCATAGTGGTTGTAGGTAGACTTTTAAAGGAAAATTCTAGGCCAGACAGGACTTGTTTTGAGGTCTTATTTTGTTACTGATTACCTGAATGCCCCCAGCAAAATATTTAATCTCTATAGGCCTCAGTATCCACATTTGTAAAGGGGGCTAATATGCAGTACTACCCACATGATCAAACTGAATGAGGATTAAATGAACAAGTATATGCAAAGAAGAGTATATCTGCTGATTAAATGTGCCAAATAAATACTATGACAATATACAGAATATTCATCAAGTTCATAGTACTGTGTGCAGAATTACCTTAAAGGGTAATTACGCATTAATCCAATATGGATTTTATAATTTATCGGATCTTCATTCTTACTACTACTGGTCAGGCAGATAGGAATGCACTAATAATTTACAAACTTTCCCTTATTAAATGGTTCTAGTCTCTTTCATCTTTTCTTTTCCAGTTTTTTGAGCAATGGCTACTACAAAAAATTAGTAAGTTTTATTTTCATTTTCTCATTGTAGTCTCTGGCAGAAATGTAAGTATGTTCCAAAAATAAGCAGAAGGGAGAAAGAGAACAAAAAAGCAGACATCCTAAAGAATTCCTTTAGAATGAAAACTGTGCTGACCAGATCAAAATCCTTCTCATTCTCTAACACTGCTTTCCCTAGTTCACCTTATGGGCATTTTTGTTTTATTTTATGGAGCTTGAGGTCTAACCTAAGGTCTTGTGCGTGCCAGGTAAGAACTCTACCAAACAGAGCAAATCCCAGTCATATTTTAAGATTCAACACTTCCTACCCCTCAATTTTCTGGGTAGGATGACTGAGCGATGTAGAGAAAAAACTAGATTAAATATAAACACTTTACTAGGAAGTCACCAAAACTATTTCATGATGGTATGGATTTTTTAATAAGAACTCAGAAATCAAAAATTAAAATTGTAGGGATGGGAGTTTGACTCAGTGGCTTAAGCACCTGTCTGGCAGGCGTTAGGCTGTGAGTTAAATCCCTGGTCCCGGAAAAAAAAAAAAAAAAAGAGTTTTAAAAAAAAAAATTTAAATTGTTATTTCAGGTGCAAAAGGATGACCCTATCTCTAACCACATGTTGCTTTTTCAGCTGTGAGGGTAAAAAATTTTTTTCTCTAAAGGGCAAAAGGACTTTTTTTTTTTTTTTTTTTTTTTTTTTTGTGCCAGGGATCGAAGTCACCCAGGCAGGCACTTGCACCACTTAGCTAAATCCCTAGTTCTACTTACTATAGAGATCTTTTACAAAATTTTACATTGTATAGCTGGTTCTGCAAAATGAACAAATATCAGATCCACTATAGCCAAAAGACACACACAGACTCCTTGTGGAGAAGCCAGAAACACAGGGAAACCACATTATTCCAAACAATAGGCACCTTGCTCTGGCTAAAGAACCGGCTCTGCAAACCCTTGCCACTTGGATGAGGATTTTTCTGATCTAAGTTTTCAAGCTGAGATTTTTTCTTCTTTTTTTTTTTTTTTTTTAATCCACAGTGGGGCAGTCTTGATCTCTAATCTAGTGATGAAAAAAAGAATTTTTTTTTAATCAAGAAAAGATATAGCCACATCTGGTCTTGACAAACTACACCTAGGGAAAAGAAACATATTCTCTATATAACACATTGCTTCTTGCAAATTCAAGCCTTTCTCGCCTTCCTCTCCACTTCATTAACTTTCATGCACACGACCACCTTCAAAAGAATACAGAAAAACAAACAGAATGCCCAGCGGTTTCGTCCTGTTCTTCACTGTGTACGACGCCTCTGAAGTACTCAGCTCTGTTTCTGGAGTTCTAAAGACTCCCAGAATTGCTGAGTGTGAAGACACCTGAGGACATCTACCACCTTTGCTGTGAAGCCTTATTTCATCTTCTCTCACAGGCAGAAATGCTGCTGCTCCCCTACACTCAGTGCTTTGTCACATTCCAATGTCTTAACGCTTCTACTACTAACCACTGCTTTAAGACAGGCCCTTAGTGTCCATTCTGGCACCTTACACAGAGGAGCTGTAACCTATCTGCTTTTGAATATTATGGTCTGAGTCCTCTGCAAATTGAAAACAAGTTAAGTTAAAAAGTTTCTGTGTTTTTGTTTCTTTTGTGGGAGTGGGTGTGAGTTAGTAAGTTACAGAGAAGAGATGTACATTGTTGAACAAAGGCTTCTAATAATTTTGAGTTGGAAAAAGGCATTTTAAAGTGCTACATTGGAATAGCAGAATGAGTGAAAATAAAATGTTCATGTAATGAAAAATGTACTGTTTTAGGAGAGGGGAGTAAGGCATTTAATCACAAAGAAGCACAAGAAGTTACCTAGGAGGTTCATTTCTGTGGTTCCCATATCACAAAAAAACCATTGGGGCAAATTAAAAAACTGCCTATCAACACAATAATAACACAAACTATTATTCATGTAGTGTTTACTCTGGCAGAAGCACTCTTGATACATTTCTACTTAATCTCCACAGAAGTCGCTGCCATTTTATTGATGAGAAAGCAGAGTCTCAGAGAAGTCAAAATTAGTAAGAATTTTTGAACATACATCTGAAGAACTCCCAAGTCCTGGCTCTTTCCATTACATCAGAAGGCTGGAGGTCCCACTCATTTGAACTCCAGGGTAAACACTAGAAACCATACTTCTATCTCAGTATCAGATGTGTTTTGTTTTGAGACTGAATCCAGGGTTTTCATTCCTTCCCACCATCTCTGAGGTTTTCTTCAGCCCCATAAACACCCTCTTATAAATCCCTAAAAACACAGAAGCATCTGACTTGGGCATCTCATGATAAGATGTCAGTCCTGGGAAAATAGGTCTAAGTCACCATCTAGTGTTATCAATAATCTTAGGTTACTAACATTAAATTTATGAGTTAAGCAGAGTATAGATAAAGGTACTAAGAATAGGTGCATGGCAGTTTAATAATAATTCGTTATAAAATTAGCAGACACTAATAGACCTGAATTCTGTTGTAATACTAGTTGTTAATAAGTCCTATAACCTTAAGAGCAAAAAAAAATTTTTTTAATAATCAAGTAACCTGGGAAAGATTATATTTTGATAGGATACTAATCTGATGTTAATCACTGTTTTCTAACACAGTTAACCACCTTTTTATTTTAATACAAGGTCCAACCTTAATATAGTTAAAAGACACAAATTTTATGAGATAAGACACAAAAACTACAAAATAGAATAACCACACGTACAAATGGGCTCTGGGGTGGCTTACGTGTATTTATTCAAGCCAGACTTTATCAGATACCTTGCACTTGGCAGGTATCAATAATTATCTACAAAGATTTTCATACCAAACTCATGGACACATGTTAAAATATGTCTGTATACATTATGAAGTAGCCCATGCACCACAGGCAATTAAAAAAAATAGGTCTGAGAAAAAAGTGATCAAGGGTCACTTCTAGTAACACAAAGATGAAACATGGGACCTATTCAACTTTGTCAGTAATCATAGGAAGGTGCTCAATGTTTTCTTGGCAAACAGCCATAAGTGAAGCATCTGTAGATACAGGTATGCTGAACGATCAGTATTAGCCTTAGCCACCCTCTGGCTCTAGTTGCCTCAGTATAAACCTCTCTGATCTACTCCAGCGCTGGCCTGGAGAAAAATAAAAGTAATGATGAATGTCTTGGCAGATAATGGATTGGAAAATAGAATACAAAATATCATTAACTTTCAACAAACTCACAATCCATGTTAAGTCAAAAGAGCAAACAATTTCTAATACACAGTATAAAAAGTGCAGAACTGTACACTGCTGGCTGATGTAAGAATTAGGAATTGCAAAAGTTAAATAACAAAAATACTGATACAGACTTTTCAGACCTCCCCCAAATAATAATTTCGCTGAAATCCATGTATCACCAGGGTATATATTCATAGTGTGAGTTAACTGTATTTTAAACTTTCACTCAAGTTTAAGCAATCAGTTGTACTGATGTACCCTGTCTTATAACAGGCATTAAAAAAAAAAAAAAAAACCCATGCCAGCTGACATTCTAATTACTTGGACTCAAGAGAATGGCCAGTTAGTAAAATGATGGACATTAAATAAATGAATGTCCAGGACTTACTGAAAAGTGAAACTATAAAGAAAGTTTCGTTGTGACTAAGAGAACTTCAAAGCTTTCCCAGAGATCATATTTGATCTGAGCATAGCATTAGGTTGGTAAAATTTGAGAAGATAAGATAAAGCACCTCCAAGTTTACGAGAATCATATATACAAAAATGTGATGGAGGACAGAACTGAAGAAAATGTTACTCAATAATTATTTAGTATGATCCTATTATGTTCTCTTCACACCCATAAAGAGAACATAATAGGATCATTACTAGAGCAATTGATGAACACTTTCTACACCATGGTGTCTGTACTTTTCAGTAGGCAATGGAAAAAAGGTAAATTGGTGGGAGGAACTGGGGCATAAAATAAAGAATGGAAGAAGACAGACCACTTACTACAGCATGAAGTAGGATTAAAAACCCAACCTATAGCAAAAGTAAGAGGAAATGAAAGAAGGTTGACTATAAAGATATAAAACAGGATTAGGAAAGCACAGTATGTTTTGGGGGAGGAAACAGGAGCACTACCATGGTACATGCAACATGCTACCATTAACTGAGGTTAGAAACCAAGCCAGATAAGGGAGTAGAGTGGAAATATTGTATGGCATATATATATTAAGTTTGAGGTATCTATGTAAAACATCACATGCTCAATTAGATGTGGCCTAAAGCTGCCTCAGTAACTAAAGAACTGCAACTTACTGGTGCAAACAAGCTACAACTTGAGAGTATATATGCATATGTAACATGTGTGCATATATATATGGGAAGGGACCTGGGGGCACTCTGCCATTTAGTTACATACCCAGCCCTTTTTATGTTTTAATTTTGATGGGATCTTGCTAAATTGCCCAGGCTAGCCTCAAATTTGCAACCCTCCTGTCTCAGCCTCCCAAGTAGCTGGGATTACAGATGTACATCAATGCATGCTGCAAGACTCTGTAACAAGGAGCAGAGCTTTCAGTCAGTCACAGGTTGGAAAGAGCAAAACATGTGCAAATAAGGCGAACACTGAACTTGTAACCAATCAGACTGTTTTTGTAGGTCACTCCCTTTTCTTTCATAAATACTGCACACTTGCACTGTTGTGTACAGCTCTCTGAACCTTTACTAGTTCAAAGACTCATCCATTTTATGAGTCCTTTTCTTGCAGAAACTGCTAAATTTAATGACTAGTTTTTCTTTTAACATATGGGAATGTTGACTCATTCAAGATGGCTAAATAAGCAGTCACATCCAGTTCCCCTCTCTACATGTGAATGACAAGAATATAAAAATCTGAGTGCAACTATCAGAACATTAAAAAATAAGAATGGTAGCCATCAATGAGCCAGGTATCCTGAGAAATTTGAAACCAGAGTCTAAGACATCAGAAGTTAGGCATGAATTCTCCCTCTGAGAAATGAGAGGTCCTTCTGAGTAAAAAATGTGTGTCTTTGGGCAACCATAAAGGTAACTTCAAGAACTGAGTTCAGTAAAGTCATGCCAACTCCAGAAAATCTCATTCCTTCAATAACAACTTCCTCAAATGGGAGCTCACCCTTCTGAAAAGCTTTTGCACAGCAAGAGAAACCACCAACAGAGTAAAGAGACAACCCACAATGTGCGAGAAAATGTTTGCTGACTGTTCCTCAGACAAAGGACTACTATTAAGAACATACAAAGTGTATGGGGTAAGCTATGTCCCCTCAAGTCCTCACATACTTTTGATGGGGCTAAGTCTGGCGCTTGCTTGTGTTCCGTTTGCTGTACCCGCCCAGGGGTGGAGCCAACATACAATGTAAGGAAAGGCGGGTCTTCCTCTTATTTTGCTTCCGCTTCCGCCTCTCTCTCTTCTCTCTCTCACCAGCGCAGCTTGCGGCTTGCCGCTTGCAGCCACCATGAACAGCAGGCCCGCCATGCCACACTATCTTGGAGCCAACTTAAGTATGGACTGAAACTCCTGAGAAACTGTAAGAATAAACCTTTCCTTCCCTAATTTTGGGTGTCAGGTATTTCGTCTCGGCAACAGTAAAAAGTAACTAAGACACAAAGAAATTAAAAAAATCCGTCCTCCCAGATTTAAAGACCAAATCCAGAAATGGGCATCTGAGATGAATATACATTTCTCAGATGAAGAAATACAAACAGCAAATAAATACATGAAAAAATGTTCAACATCACTGGTCATTCGAGAGATACAAATTAAAACAACACTGAGATTTCACCCCACACCAGAAAGAATGACTAGTATCAAGAAATCAAACAACAGCTGGGCGTGGTGGTGCACAACTTTAATCCCAGCACTCAGGAGGTTGAGGTAGGCAGAGCGTTGTGAGTTCAAGAGTTCGAGGCTGGCTTGGGCTACAACGTGAGCGCAAGGCCAGCTTAAACTACATAGTGCAACCCTGTCTCAAAAAACTAGGGCTGGGAGTTTGGCTCAACAGCTTAAGCACCTGCTTAGCAGGTGTGAGGTTGTGAGGTTGTGAGTTCGATCCCTGGTGCCACAAAAAAAAAAAAAAAAAAAAAAAAAAAAAAAGAAAGAAAGAAAAGAAAAAAAAAAGAAAAAAGAAATCAAACAACAAATGCTGGAGGGGCTGTGGGGAAAAAGGAACCCTTCTCTACTGTTGGTGGGAATGCAGACTGGTGCAACCACTGTGGAAATCAGTGTGGAGTTCTTCAAAAAACTAGGATTGGAGGTTCCATTCAACCCAGCTATTCCCCTTCTGGGAATCTTCCCAAAAGAATTAAAAATATCATACCACAGTGGTATATGTGCACCCATATTTACAGCAGCATAGTTTAAAATAGCCAGACCTTGGAAACAACCTAAATGCCCATCGGCTGAGGAATGAATAAAAAAGATGTGGTATTTTTATATAACGGAGTATTACTCATTCATAAAGACTGATAAACTGGAGACTTTATAGGTAAATGGATGCACCTTGAGAGCATACTCCTTAGTGAAATAAGTAAGACACACATGTGTAAACATCGTATTATTTCACTAGTGACAAAAATGAAAGAAAAAACATATGTATATATATATGTACATAAAAAATAGTTAAGATAGCTATACTACTGATTTCTCTGAGTTAAATGAAGAGAAAGATTTGTACTGGTATTGTTTAGACAATTGAAGGCACATGATCTGTGCTCTGGGTGAATGATTCGGGGATGACAATGTGCAATGCATGTACCATTGTTGCCCCCTAATTGATGTACTTTAAATTTTTGTTGTAAGTTTTTTTTTTCCTTCCTTTTTTTTTCCTATTAAAAAAATAACTTCCCACTGTGATGACTGGGGGTATTATACATAGCTAAGTTAGACAGAAATGAGTAGGCAGTCAGAAAGGGATCAGGCACTTGAGGACTCAGTGCAGAAGATGTGACACATCAACACTGTCTGGAGACTGAGAGTCAGGCCTGCAAACCTCCCTAGAGATAAACAGCTGCTTCTACGTGGGGTCATGAGGAGAAATAAGAAGCCAATTCCCCCTACTTATGAGCCAATGGCAGCCATGCAGGGCCAGGATGAGAAACAAGCAGCCAGTTCATTCTTCCTGTGAGCCAGTGGCAGCCATATGGGGCTCGAGAGGAGAACCAAGAAGCCAATTCACCTTTCCCATGAGCCAGCTGACACATGGGCTGGGAGACAAGAACACACCTCCACCACCCCGACCCCAACACTCCCATCCTTCAGTAAGCAGTTGGCTGATTTGGAGGAACACAGGCTGAGCTGATAGCAACCGAGGCACAAAAACAACTTAATGCTTGTATTGTTTGATTTTGCAGGCCTAAAGCCAGGAGTCTGAGCATCTATTGAGAGGATAACAATATGCAATATAGCAACTATGGGGGATTTCCTTCTGTCTTGTTTCTGAAATCCAATATTGTTCTCACTGTTTTGTTCTGTTTTATTCAGCCTTCTGTTTTGATTGATTTTATTCTGTTCTGTTTGATTTTGTTATGTCTGATGGTATGCATAGCAATTTTGAAGCTAACAAGAGGCATTATGGTAGTCATTGTTGATTTCCTATTATCCTGCTTTCACTTTCACTGTTTTATTTTGATTGGCTTTATTCAGTTTTATTTTGTTTGGTTTTATTCTGTTTAAAATAAATTTTTTTAAAAAAAGAAACAGCTGCTCAAGATTGTATTATTATTAACATCACCTGGCCTAGTGAGCCTAGATAAGGTGTCAGATATATAGGTAGCTGACCAGAACACCCTCACCCATACTCTCATCCCTTACCTGGAATGCCTTTCTTCTATGTTAAAAGTTATAGATAAGCTAAAGTTAATGATGCTCACCACTTACCCTTGCTACCTGCCTTGCTTTCCTATTGGATCAATATTAGCTACTATATTTCCATTCCTATAGGTTGACTATAGGTTTTTTGGAGATTAACCCTGCTTAATATACTGTGTAGTTATCTTCAAAGTAGTTGTTCACAGTACAAGATATGGGCATGAAAAAAATGATCAAACAATTGAACAATGAAAGCACAAGCTGTTCTTTTTGATGAACTAACAGATTAGTAGTGTAGTTATCGTGTGTGTGTGTGTGTGTGTGTATATACATATACCTATACATATGTATATATTTTTCCCTTCTTTCTTTTCTCCTTTCCCCTATCCCAGTTGTTTTTTCTGGCTGACTGTAGTTTGACCTATAGTTACCCATGTTGGGATTTTGCTGTATAAAAATGCCCTTGAGAAGGATCCTTGGCAGCACCCCACTTTCAGAACCCTGACATCTGATATCTAACAGATTGGGAGTCACTTCCCTGTGACACAGGGGGTCCAGTTTCCCTTTCTGCTCTCCCTTAGGGAAACCCACATGTCAGCATGCCCATCAATACACTGACTGACATAGTTATAGCATTCAGAGGAATATATTTGAGAAGCACGAACCCACTACTTATATTATTCAGCTTAGTCCTTTATTCATAAATGCGCCTACAACCAATGTAAAACAAACATCTGTGGGAAAATCAATTGTATAAAAGAAAAACACTAAAATGCACAACTGATTCTGAACCAAAAAGAAAAAGGATTTAGGGAACAGAATATTTAAGACAGTCTGACTGGTATACTCGACAGATAAAAATGCATACTGTACACACAAAATAAGAAGTGTCTGACATGAAGAAGCAACCAGAGAACAAAAAGCAGTTCTTTGAAACTGAATATATGAGGGCTGGGAGTTTGGCTCAGCAGCTTAAATTTCTGTCTGGCAGGCGTGAGGCTGTGAGTTCAGTCCCCAGTGCAGCAAAAAAAATAAAATAAAATAAAATAAAAAAATAAAAAAATAAAAAAGACATTGAATATATGGTTATTTGTAAATATAAGAGTAAGCACGTATGCTGAATAACAGAATAGACATTGCTGAAAAATAATCTAAAAGGTAAGTTGACAAAATTTTAAAAACACAAGTCAAAACCACAGAGATAAAAGATAAAGAACCATACAGAATAAATCCACAAGTCCCACATCATTCATTTATTAATGCTTATCATCCTAAAATAGTAATTCAACATAGAATTAGATAACAAAGGGAATAGGATTCACAAAGAAATACATGAAAAGTGAACATGAAATAGTCTATCCTGAGACTTTTGTAGATAACTCCAGAAGTAAAGATTTCTCTTAGGTACATGCTCTAACAATCTGTTAGGAAAAGATCCCTCAAGGAGAAGTATGTATAGAAAAAAATGTAAAGGGTCTATTTATTCTGTTAGTATCATAGATGAGGATTGTTGAGGAAAAGCTGATAAGCCCAAGGAAATGGCTACAAATCAAGAATTGCAAGTCAAGAGAAAATGAAATAGAAATCATGACAATAAAAAAGTCCAGAAAAGTCCTGTTCATTATTTAATATATAGAAGACTGCATGTACAAGGCTCAACTTCTTAATCATCCTCACTATTGATCAGTTATTACAAAAGCATGAGAAATGTAATTTTTGCATATTCAATTTAAAAAAGCTCCTAAGAATCCACAATGAAATACCACTTATTACCCACTTGGATGGCCATGATCAAAACAACAGATAATAAAAAGGATTGGCAAAGATGTAGAGAAACTGGAAACCTCATACACAATGCTAGTGGGAAGACAAAATGGTTCATCTGCTTTGTAAAATAATCCAGAATCAGTTATCTTATGACCTAGATATTCTTACAAGTACACCAAGAAAAATGAAATTAAAACATCCACACAAATCCTGTACAGAGCAGCATTAGTCAGAAACAGAAGTGACTCTAAAATCCATCTTTTATAATTAAAAAAGAATGACGTTCTGACACATTACACATGGATGAATCCTGAACACATTAAGTAAAAGAAGTCAGTCACAAAAAGATCACACAAAGTATATCTCCATTATATGAAATGTCTACAAGAGACAAAAGTCTAGAGTGAGAAAGCAGACTAACGCTTGTCTAGGGCTATGAGTGGGGCATGACTACTAAGGGATAAAGGGCTTGGGTTTTAAAGAGTGATAAAAATGTTCTAAAACTGAATAAGGTGTTTGTTGCATAATTCTGTGAACACACTAAAAAACCACTAAATTATACACTTTAAATGGTCAAATTCTATTGTGTATGAATTTTACCTAATAAAGTTGTTATACGAAAACGTCATTAAGAATAACCCTGATTAGATGAATGAATGGCTGAGGTACTTACCTTAGTACTTACAAAAGTATATATAAGATTACATGAACTAGAACACTTACATACATGTATCTTTAATTCATGCAACTTAGTATATTCAAGTTTTTGAAGTTCAGATTTCCAGTTACTATGGCTTCTATCTAGATGTCCCCTCAAAGCCTTACACACTCATAGGTGGGACTTTTGGAAGGTAACTGGATCATGGATGTGAGATACTAGATTAGTTCATGGATTGGTTTAGCATAGTTCTGGGTGTGATTGAATGCATTTATTGAAGATGGAAGACCCACTGTGGGTACTTATACCCAGTAGGCTGATCGCCTGGATGAAATAAAAAAAGAAAGCAGAAAGACAACTGGTGCTTCCTTCCCGCCACACCATAAACTGTTTTTCCTCTCCCATGCCACACTGCCTTAGAACCAGCTGACTATAGACCAAAACCTCTACAAACTGGGAACTAAATAAAGCTTTGCTCCTTGATTTTGTACATGTTGAGTATTTTGTCCCCACAATGAGAAAATAACTATGACACCAACTAACATTTTAGAAGCAGATTTTTGGTTCTTTTGTTCTTTTTTGCTTTTTTGGTTACCAGGAACCCAACCCAGGGTCTCATGCTTGCTAGGCAGGTGCTGCACTGCTGAGCTACATCCCTGACCTCAATTTGTGGTTCTTTGAGAAAATTACTTGTGAACTGTGAATCCATATATTGATCTGGCAAAGCAGATCAATGTCAAACTGAATAATAATCAGAGCTGTGCTTACTGACTTCTGTTCTGTGTCCCATGTACATTAACTCTAATCCACACAGCCCCACAATTATGCCCACTTCTAAATGGGGAAACTAGTTCTCAGAGGGTAACTAACTCAGCAAGGGCCATGACCCCAGCAGGGACAGATCTGGGACTAGTCTGACTCCAATCCTATGCTCTGAATGGCTTTTTAGAGCAGCACATTCTTGATATATCTCTAAAATACATAGTGAAAGGGAAAAGTATCACATTTCTGTTAATAAGTAGAATATCTGCCTTTAAAAAGGAAAAATTTTCCAAAGGGACGAAAAGGAGACAGTGTTTCAGAAGGACAGCTTTTTAAATGGCTTTAGATGATTCTTTATACCCTTGGGTGACAAGATGATTGACAAATTAAGTCTTAAAATTAATATTTTAAGGCATAAGGCCCCTGATATGAAAGTTTCAATAATAAAGGGGTTATATTTAAGTAAGGCTATAAGAATCTAACTCTCTAAATAAGATACATGGGAAGTAAAAAAGATAAATGATCTTTAAATAAAAAGCTATGTAAGAAAATCTCCCAGGTATAGATAAGAAATTGAACCTACATTTGTCATTGATAGGGCTACTAAACTGTATAAATCAAGAGGGAAAATACAATAAGCAGAAGAACTGTCCCAGTAATAACTCCAGGTGACACACACACTGATAACTCCACGAGGTAACTATTAGGTAAATGGGTAAAAAGACTTGGAGAGAAGAAAATATCCCCAAATGCTTCTTCCATTTCCCCAGAAAACAGTACAACGAAAAAGAAGACTTCTCATTGGTTATCTGCCTTCAATTTTCACTAATTTAGAGCAAGTAAAACTGCAAGAATCTATGTATTTCCTGAGTAATGTGTCCAAATATTTATAAGAACAATCATATAATATTTAAACACTATTGTGATAAAATAAAAAGTACAATAAACAGCAAATGAAAATGTAAGCCTTTATTCTATAAAGAAATGTCTCTTGCTTTCTATTTCCCTCCATAAATATCATTAAGATATGGGAGTCAAATTGCACAGTTATGTCCTGAGCTATCAAAACAAACATGGATGTAAATGGAACGGATTCCTGTCAAACAAGAAAATGATGTCACTGACAACACAATGGGGATTGAGCCAGGGCCTCACACATGAGCACCTCTCATCGAGTCCCCAGCATAAGGTTCTTAACTATTTTAAGTGTTCAGAAATGAGGTCACAAATGGACAAGTGATTAAGTGAAATAATGAGAACACAGATCCTTCACAGCACAGTTGACAAGTATTAATGTTAAAACAGAAAGATAATACTGGGTCTCTACTATACCTTTACAAGAGTATTTCCTAAACCAAAGCATGACAACTATGGGGGAAAAAAACTGCCTGTTCAAAAATTTACTTTACTTATTTTTCCTAAATATAGAAGAAACTGCCAGTTGTAGTCAGGAATTGCAAGGAGAACAATTATATACAGGACACATAATTTATAGTCTTATTTATAATGGTCATCCAAGGAGTCAAATGCAAAGAAAGTGCAGGAAAGCTGTCCACAACACTAAAGACCTAGAAAATCCAGCCAAGGGCCTGCATTTTTTCAGCTGAGAACCAGAGCCCATGACAATGACTCACGCAAGTCTGTTTAAAGGATCTGCAATGAGAAGGCCCAAAGGTCAGCGGTGGAAGCTAAAATGTCTTTGCCAGCGGGGTGAAGGATCTGTGCCAGCAAGTTGAGGGTTCTGCACTGGAGCCAAGAAACAACACTTGAAATAAGGACCAGGGCTTCCCTGAAAAGTACCACAGCCATTCTCAGTGACAACAGAGTCCCGAGCTCCTCCAAAGATGAGAACAAACAAGTACATATCAGGAAGCCGGAGTGACAAACTTCTCCTGGAGACTGAACAGCACACATCTGCCCCTCTGGAGCCAGGAAGCAGAAGCCCAAAGGACCAGAGCTCCCCCACAGTGAAGCGCAGCCACTCTCAGGGACAAGGTCGCAAGCTCCTCTGATGGTAACAGCTGAGTTCTCGTATCAGGGGAGCCAGCACGACAAGCTCCTCCAGGAGAACCAACAGCTCTAAACACTTAAAAGAACCCACAATACTACTTTTCCTCTCCAGGTCTCCTTTTCATGCTGGCAATAGTCCTCAGATGAGCCATCCACACTCACCACCATGCTGATTCAGTTCAGCTGGTGTTTAAATTGACCACCAGTTACCAATCCACTACATTGCCTTTAATTTAAGCACCAGGAAGACTGAGTAGTATGACTTGAGAACAGTTATTTAAAAAGGAGACAAACCATGAACAGGGAGATGTTCAAATCTCTGCTACAACAAGAACTGAATTGGAACCCTCCTCAAACAATGAAACCTTCAGTGGGCTTTGAAGACTCACTGTGGAATTTAATTTCTAAAGCTTTACATACATTTGTTCAAAATGGCTCCTAACTCCTGAAATTAATCACAAGGGAGCAAAGTTGATTTGACCTTTTACCATGTAACCAGTTCACTCCAGCACCACTCAGCACATTTGTTTACATGCTGACAATCCTGAGCATTATTTGGCCAGATGTCATTTTGATTGGTCAGTTTTTGTATTGAATAAATTTGATAAAATTGTTGTTTTCATATTTCCTGTTATATTACCTTGTAAAACTTAACAAAAATTATGCAATTTTGGGTCATCCTGTATTTAAATAATTGGACTGGTAAGTGGTTTTGGGTCCATAGTAAGTAACGCGTGGACATCTTACTGTGACATTGCAGTGTCTTTTATGTCACACACACACACAAAAAAAACCCCGTAACACACACAAATCTAGGAATGGGGTTTTCTTTGTTTGAAGACACCTTAGGAGTACATGAGGTTGGGGAACTACACCTTAAATTTCAGATAAATTGTTCAAATCCTTGATAGGGTATAAGAGGAAAGCTCAACATTTTCATTAACATAAGGAAATGAGGAAGTGAGAATTTGCAACAAAGTCAAAAAGGAAGACATTATTACTTGATTTTAAATGGTTCCATTCTAATGTTTTGTTTTGTTTTATCTTGTTTTGTTTTGAGACAGTCTCTTGCTATGTAGTGCGAGATGGCATTGAACTCACGAAGAAGTTCAGGCTGGCCCTGAACTTGCAAAGCTCCCTCCCACCTTAGCATCCCCAGCACTAGAATTACAGGTGTGCATCACCAGGCCCAGCTTAATTGTTCCATTCTATATCTGATGGATCACAGAGATAGTTTTTCTTAGAATCATTTTATAAATAAAACAATAAAGGTAATATAGCTGTGACTTAAATGGAAATCCAAGGTTTATTTTTAAAGGGCCTAACTACACTATGTTATAGTCAGAAACCATAAAATATGTATGTTAAATGAAATGTATATTTTGGAAGACCTTAAAATATGAATGCACATCAGAACTGTGGTAGTTTGTCAGTTGTGCTCTCAATTTAAAATAATTAATACATACGGAAAATGTGTTTCCAGTATTAACAAAGCATCACTGGGTGAGGGCATCTCTAAAACACAGCTACAACAAACTTGACAGGCAAACAGGAGTGGTCTCTGGTGCAGAATTCAAATATAAACAAGAATAAGTAAACTGCTAAGAAGGTTGATCACTGCTGACCTTTCTGACTTAGTCTTTAAAAATCACTAATATATTAGCATTAATTTGTTCGTCTTGATTAAACAGTATATAATGAGACTCAGTTCTCTGCTAACTTGTTTTTAAGGCAAAAGTAAATGTTGATGTTCAGCAAGGTTTACAACTCAATGCTCTACTGTAGGAAAGGGTCTCCTCCCTTAGCAGGGTCAAGCCATAGTAGAACACATCCAGGATAGTCTGTTAAAGGCATCAGTGCTAGAACTTCTAGATATTTGTAGGAGTCATACCTGTTCTCTGTAAAAGATCATGAAAATCCCTGATTTTCTCCAGCTGAAAATTCAACTGGATGACTTTGCATTGATGTACCGCAGACCTATGAGTATTTTACTGAGAGTTGGCCCATGCTCATTTCCATGATGCTCATCTCCCAAAGAATTTAAAGATTCAGCTGAAGTTAACTGAAGAACAGCAGAGGAGACCAAACTGGCAGGGAAGGGTAAATATACCCCCAGCCCTTTTTATTTTGAAACAAGGTCTCACTAAGTTGCCTTCGTAGGTCCTCCGCAGCCTACCAGAAGCTGGGTTTACAGGTGTACACTGCCATGCCTACCTTATGTTTTTAGGAAAGGTCTCCATTATGTTAAAATAACTAAAGCAAAGGTAAAAAAGGCAAGTAGTCTTTAATATCATGCTAGATTTTGAATACGAAAAGAAAAACTCAATTCCAGATACACATCTAGTTTAGTAGTACTGACATTTCTATTTCTCCGAGTTTCAGACATTTCAGGATCACAGTCAGAATTACTGTTGTATATTCAACCTTTATATATCTGAATAATTTCAAAGAACAATTAAATTGTTTGGCTTATCAAATTATCGAACATTTTCTTTTCAATAGTACTGTTCAGTGCTGGTACAAGTACTGCAGATAAAAGCATTCTTAATATGGTAGGCATGACTATGGTTCTTTCTGGAGAGCCTTTTCAAAGTTTATAGCTTTTTTCCTCTAAAATTTAGCTTCTGAAAAGCTATCTTCAGGAAATAAAGAATGAGGGAAATTTCCATAAATATATTTATTGTATCATTCTTTACAATACCAAATCTAAGTGGTCACCGATAGAAGAACGATAAGATAAATCCTGACAAAGCCATAACTGACAAACTACACAATCATCATATTCAAGATTTACTGTCAGGTACTTATACCTGAGTGCTTTACTCACTTGGTCTTTACAAGAACCCTTTAAAGCATGTTCTTTTATATACTGGTCCATTCCACTGATGAGAAAGCTCAGTAATTCCCGCTTGATTAAGAAGCGCTGAAGTGGTAAGTGTTGGAATTCCAAACCCACTGTCCAGCTTCAGGGCGCAAACTCTTTAGCACTGAACTCTTACTGCAGTTTGTATGTTACTTTTCAAATAGAATACTGAGTTCTACAATTTTTCTATCAAAGATTTTTGTTTCAAAATTCACATACAAAAGTTGTCTCTCGTTTTAGGAGAAAAATCTTTTGCTTGTTTCAATGTCAATGTTATTTTTCTTTAATTAAAAAGAATTTAGAAATTATTTTCACTATTTTCAAGAATACTTTAAAATAGCATTGAAAAGATCCTTCCTCCCTTCTGTCCTCCCATCCTTCCTTCCTTTCTTCAGTATTAGGAGCTGAACTTAGAGCCTTCACACTGAGTAAGATTCCCAGCATCACTACTCCTTGATTTGAGAAAGAGAGTCTCTCTAAGTCACTAAATTATCCAGGATGGGTTCAAACTTGTGATCCTCCTGTCTCAGCCTCCAGAATTCTAAGATTACAGGAGTGTGCCACCACGCCTGGCCAGAGTGATTTATTTCATAAAGGTGTGGTAGGATTTCCTTGAAAATCCTGAAGGAAGCAAAGGGTAGCTCTTTTGACAAATTATCTACTTCATCAATAATAACTCTTCTTTAGATTTCTGAGATCTTTGATCAGCTACAGTCACATATTTTTCATTTCATTTCTTTAAAATTGAAACATTTTATTGATGTATAATTTACATGCCATAAAACCTGTTTAAAGCATACAATTAAACGACTGTTGGTAATTTTACAGAATTGTACAATCATCGCAATCACTTTAGAACACTCCCATCACCTTTAAAGATCCCCATTCCCATCTGTAGGCAGTGCCTGGTGTCCCTTCCAGTCCTGTTTTCTTTTAGTAATATAACTATATAACCTTATGCATGTGAACGGATATGTTTATGTGAATTAAAAAAGTCACAGAATCAAATCTTGGATTACCACATACGGCTATATTATATAAAAATGTTTACTTAAAGAAAGTAATATGGTATCTAAGTACAAATGGTATAATTCATTATTTTATTTTATTTTTTATAGGACTGAAGATTAAGCCCATGGAGTGCTGAGTCACATCCCCAGCCCTTTTAATTTTTTTATCTTGAGTCAGAGTCTCACTAAATTACCCAGGCTGGTTTTGAACTTGCAACCCTTCTGACTCAGTCTCCCAAGTAGCTGGGGATTAAAAGCATATGCCACTGTACCCGGCACATTCTACCTTTCTCACAGCTCATTAAAACTACCTGGTATTTATGGGGAAACACGGTATACCTGTTCTCATTTTCCTATGTTCAGCACTAAGACTTTTACAAACAAATATTCCTAACAACTTGTATTGGGTGATATACTATGTACCCCCAAGTCCTCATATACTTTTGATGGGGCTAAGTTCGGTGCTGGCTTCTGATAGGTTTGTTGTCTAGTGCCGGGATTGATGATGTGAGTGCTCCACCTGCCCAGGAGTGGAGCTGAGATACAGTATAAGGAAAGGTGGGTCTTCCTCTTGCTCGCTTCCACCCTCCTCTCTCACCAGCGCGCTTGCTGCTTGTGGCCGCCATGAACAGCAGCCCCACCACACCACGCTGCCTTGGAGCCAACTGAGTATGGACTGAAACCCCCGAGAAACTGTAAGAAATAAACCTTTCCTTCCCTAATTTTGGGCGTCAGGTATTCTGTCTCAGCAACGAGTGAAAAGTAACTAAGACACAACCCTACTGGCAACAAGCAAAATGAGACAAAAACTAATGCATGACCACAGCAGCCACAGTCTCCAGGCATACCAGAAATTGCCATTTTTCTTTATTTCATGTTCACCAAGTTTCATGTTTTATTTTTCTTAATTTATTCTTTTTACTTTTCCTAATGAGAATGTAGAAAACATCTAGCTATTTCTAAAGTGGACAAAGTTGTTTTTACTGATAATGTTCAGCAATTTAGTGATTAAAATTATGCACAGCTAATTAGAAAACCTGCCAATATTTTTAGTTACCAACAAATAAAGATTTTCTAATAAGAAAGTATTTATGTCATTTTATTTCTGATCCTTGCTTCAGTTTTCCCCATAGAGCAGGAACATTAAGTAGAAAATTAGAACTAATTTCACAAGAAAACAGTTTTACATGTTCAAACATGCATAATCTTAGATCTAAGATTATTAGGCAAAATTTTTTTAAGCAGTGAATTCTTCCAATGTTAAAGGTCAATAGGAAATGTACTTTTTAAAAAGTGGAATGAGTGTGAACTTCAAAACCACACACATTACAAATTTCAGGTCCACGAAGCAACAGATGGTAGGGGTCCATTCTTTTCCTTTGCCTTTCTCTCCCTGCTCCCACCCCCACCCCCAGCCTGGCAGTCCCCTAGAGAAAAACAAAATGCAAACAAAAACACTTCAGTGGAAACATATTCCCAAGATTTTCTTCAAGTGAATTTATACTGATTTTTTAAAAATTTTATTTGGAACTAAAATAACTAAATTAAGTTTTTCCCTTGTCAACCCAATATCCTTATTGGCCATCTGTTAACTTTCTATCATCTTCTGCTCAAAGTTATAAAGTAAGCCTCAAAAACATTTAAGTACATATTGCAAGACTGTTATGATTCAAACAGATGTGTACTTACATGGAATGCTCTATGATGAAGCACTCAATGGTACGTAATTACCATGATGATGAGTACAAATTCACAATGAAGTCATCCAACACATACAAGCGCACACATACATTCAGCCTGTCCTCACTTTCATCTTAGGCATATATTTAGTTTATTTATACAATTCATAGTATTTTAAAATATTTTCTCAGTTAAATATTAAGAATTACATTTAACTCTTCTAGTTTCATATTTTTTCAATCTTTTTTTTTTTTTTTTTTTTTTTGCGGCACCGGGGATTGAACTCACAACCTCGCACCAGCTTGACAGACACGTAAGCCTCTGAGCCAAACTCCCAGCCCTGGTTTTTTGAGGCAGGATCGCTCTGTGTAGCTCAGGCCAGCCTTGCTCTCGTGTTGTAGCCCAAGCGGGTCTCGAACTCACAACGCCCCTCCTACCTCAGCCTCCCAAGTGCTGGTATTAAAGGCATGCACCATCACGCCTGGCTTTCAATCCTTTTCTAAAAAAAAAGATCAGGAAGTTATCAAGTCATCAGTAAGACATATGACTTTTAAATGAAGATCAGCTTTTTGCATAGAAAAAGCATAATAAAATGTGGAAAAAAACCAACACTATAAGACTTTACTATTATATTAAGTATGTATTTATATTAGTCACTTTCCCATTGCTGGGACAAAAAACATAACTTAAAAGAGGAGAGGCTGGCTCATGGCTTTAGTGGGTTCAGTGCATGGTTAGCCAGTGCTAAAGCAGAAATAGCATAATGAAAGGGCATGGTGGGGAAAAGCTGCTCAACCTGTGAGAGCCATAAAGGAAAGAGAGAAACAGGAGGATCTGGGACAACACACCCTTCCAGGTGAGCCTCCAGTGACCTGCCTCTTCCCACCATGCCCGACCTCCTAATAGAACACACCACTGGATTAATTCACTGACGAATGTATATAGCATCCCATGATCCAAACACTTTCCAAAAGACCCATCTCTGAATACATGAAAAATCTGGGGGATATTTTAGATGTAACCTATAACAGTCCAATATAGACTCCTTCCAAAATAGGTCAAAGTTTAAGATCTGAAAGCCTGATTACTAAACCTGGGAACAGTATTGCACATTAAATTCCAACTACTTAGGAGGTTGAGGCTAAAGGATCTCCAGTCCAAAATGGGCAAGTGAAAACTCCATCTCAAAACAAAACAAAAAACAAAACAATAAACAAAACACTTGATTACTGATATAAAGTATCTCTCCAATTTAGTTATCAGAAATTCAAAGTAATAAAATCTGAAATCAATACTTCATGACAGTTTACTACAAAATTTGCAAAAAAAGAAGAACACAGATCTTGAAACAACATTTTTCAGGAACAAAAGAAGAAAAGGCAGACCTGGTCTCTTTTATTATTTTGATGACTTCCATTACTCTTCATCCCTGCCCCTTCACTTTCCTCTTTTGATTACAGAGTTTAAAAGACCATCTCTGTTTAAGCTAAGAGTTAGCTTAAATTCTGGAGAAACATTACTATTCTATTTTCAGCCTAAGACATAAAAATACAGTATCTCCCTATTTTTAATTATCCCCCAATTCCAGTTATTCCCTGCAAATCAGTGCACATGGTAAGGTTAAAAAGTTTTCTCCTGCTGGTCCCATCAAATTGGTCAAAATGAAAGTGGATAAAGGTAGAGATAAACTAGTAGAATGAAATAAGGAAGAAAAAGGATGCTCTCAGTCACTATAAATTGATGCCATCTTTTTGGAGGATGATTTGGCAAAGTGATCAAACATAAAAGGCAGTCTTTTCTCTAGTAATTCATTAACAAAGTGAACCATGTTAAAGCAATTGTACAAGTACACAAGAGGACATGGAAAGTATATACTCTGCCAGAATAATGTCTAAAACATAGGTATTCATCACTGCGAGCATAATTTGAAAGGTATGCTACTTCTGAGCATGAAATGTTATACAGCCATCCTAAGGAAAAGGAATTAGTTACCACATTGGAAGCACTTTGGAAACAGTTAAGAATGCAAGATAAAACATTTTCACTTTTCTGATGTAAATGTATGTACCTCCACAGGTATGTGTTTTTAGGCCCCACATAAAAAAGTACAGAAAGAGAAGACACAGGGAAAGGATCTAGAATGACACTCACCAACAATCTATGAGGTGGAGAAAATTTTCTATATGGTATTACTTCATGCATTTCTCTACACTATTTCGGTTAATTACGAAGAAAAAAACTCAGGGCCAGGGATTTAGCTCAGTGGCACAAGTGCCTGCCTGGCAAGCACAAGGTCGTGAGTTCAATCCCCGGTAACAAAAAAACAAACAAACAAAAACCCTCAACCAGGTATTATATAACCAGCATGCAGCAGCAGAAGAGAGATTCAGGTCTATCAACATTTCAGTGGTGACAATTAACTCTTGGGTTTCTTTCCATCTGCCTGTTGTAAATCATACTCTAGTGGCCCATGTGCAAGCCCTAACAAAGTTTCCCAACATGGTTTTGTGAACTTAATGGAAAACTTCGCTGCCACCACCAATAGCACAGTTTGGCTGAGTAAATCACTAGCTGAAGATCCTTCAACAAAGTCCCCTGACTGTAGGCCCATTTCAGGCATAAATTTCAGAGGGAGGGTACAAGCAACACGGACCTTGGCACACTCCGAAGCAGCTGCATTCCCTTTGCTCTCCCAACCCTCAATGCTTTTCTACCATAACCCGCTTTCGGGATTCAATGACCTTTCACCAGACCTCAGACACTATTTCCACAATCTTCCTGACCTTGTTATCACTTGCCAGCCCATGTATCAACTTTCTTAAAATAATTACAGTAAAAATCCAAATTCAACACTGTTAGGATCTACAATCCACTGATATTACATACTTTATTTCTCATATGCCCTTACTCTTTACTTGCTCCTTTCCCTTCTCCCCTCCGCACATCTACCATAGCCCCTCACCCTGGGTGGAGCCCCACCCTCTCTGTGCCTCCTGTTGTAGGACAGATCTGTCTGTGCTCCAACCTCTGCATTCTCACCCTGACAAATTAGGGTTGGTCTAGGGCTCAGGGACACTACCCCACCAACCATCCCATTTTCTTCCTTACATCATCACTTCTCCTCTTTGTTGGATGATTCCAAAGCACACAAATATGGTTTAACTTCTCTCATTTTATAACAAAAGAATGGAGAACTGTGTCACCCAGTCTTTTCTGTCAGCTATTTCTCTGATCCCCTTTCAGGAAAAAAAAAAAAAAAACCTACCTTTTGCGATTAAAATTACTGTTCTCTTACTCTCTCTTGAACTGCTCTCAAGTCATCTGTAGCATTTGCTGGCCAATCTCGCCCTTCTTTCTGGAGCACTTTCTCTACCTGGCTTCCAGAATACTTATCTCAGTCCTTGGCCTATGTCCCCACTAACTTCTGAAGTCTTTTGTGGGTTCCTATCTATCACATCTAAACTTTGGTAGGATCAATTCCTAGAACTCATGGTGGACTATTTCTCTGCTTGTTTATTTACAGACAGTTGTTAAATTGCTTAGGCTGGGCTCCAACTTGAGATTCTCCTGCTTTAACCTACCCAGAGGGCTAGAATTACAATCATGCACCATCATTTCAGGCTCACTGTGGTCTTTACTTACATTCACTCCCTAGGTGGTTGTCTCATTTGACGTGCTAAGCTAGTCTGGGCCAATCACCTAAACACCAAATTCACACATTCAACTGTCTAAAGGGAATAACCAGCTGGACATTTAACAAGCATCTTAAACTTAACATACCTACAGAACTCCTCAGCAACCCTCCAGAAAACTGCCCTTCCAATGGTATGCCCCATCTCAGTAATGATGCTTCGCTTCACTCTCACAGTGACAAAGGCCAAAGACTCTGGAGTCATCCTTGACTTCTCTCTACCAATAGGCAATCCATCAGCAAACCCTTTGGGCTCTACCTTCAAAATGCAATCCTAATCTGCCACTCCTTCCTGCTGCACTACAGCCCTAGTCCAGGTATGTCATCACCTGCCCAGATTACTGCAATGGTTTTCTGTCATGTCTCTCTGCTTCCATCTTGTGACCAGTACCAACTCAGTATCCAGTGTAATCCATTTAAAACTCCAAGTCAGATAAAGTCTTCCCATTTCACTTAGAATAAAAAACAAACTCTCATAACAGCCTACTACACTTCAAACAGCCCAGCACCCATTCCATCCTTAGAGTCCCTCACTCACTCTGCTTCAGCCATAAGGTCTCTCTCTACACCTCCACTTCAGGGCTGTGGCCTGCAGCTCTCTGTGCCTAGCCCTCTTCTTTCAGTCATCCACCTGGCTCCTTTCCTCCCTCACCGCAGGTCTCTGCTCAGAAAGCACCTCAGTGATTTCCACAAAGTTCCCTGATCATTCATTCTGCAGAATCGTTAAGCACCCAGCCTACTTTCTTCCACCATTTATCTACAAAGCACCTGTCACAATACAACAACTGAAGTATAATTTTCTTAAGAGCAGGGCCTTTTTCTTTCCCATAATTCAAAGGCCTTAATAACCTATAACCTGATTAGAATATGCTAGATCAGAATCAATATAGTACTGAAAATTACACACAATTCTAACACAGAAAACTTTACCTCTGTACAATATATAACTGGTCCCTCTGTATTTCCTACATCTGCTGCTAATATACAATGCTTGATAACCTTGTCTTTTTTTAAACCATTATACAAATACATTTTCAGTAAACCTATCCTCTCTAAACCATGGTAGATTTGTTATTTTAGTATCTCCACTATTAAATTCTGTACACAGAGTAAAATCTACATCATGCTCTGCTATCCAAAAGAAAAGAAAGTGAAAGCAACCTAGATTCATTTTGCAGTGATTCAAGTTTTTTTGTATTGTTTTCTTTTTGTCAATACCAGGGATTGAACTCACAACCTTGCATCTGCCAAGCAGGCACTTAAGCCACTGAGCCAAACTCCCAGCCCTATTTTTTTTGAGGCAGGGTCGCACTATGTAGTTCAGGCCGGCCTTGCTCACGCTGTAGCCCAAGTCGGCCTCGAACTCACAACACTCTACCTACCTCAGCCTCCCGAGTGCTGGGATTAAAGGCATGCGCCCCCACACCTGGCTGATTCAAGTTTTAATCCAAGAAGGATCATTCTATTTTAATGGTTCATCTTAAAAGCCCTAAGCAGAATATTACAGATAGTTATGGTTGGGAGGAAGATTTTCTACCTTTGCTTTTTTCCTCTCTTGCTGTTGTTAATTTTGACAAATGCTAGCCACAACAGCTTCTGAACATGTTAAACTCACCACCCTCTTTAAAAGGAGGCAAAGCCAAAAATCACACATCTATTCTAGAATAGGTACTGAAAAAAAACCTGGATGAATGATTGCAGTCCACTGGGCCCAAGAGGTTGCTGCAGCATGGAGGGAAAATTACAAAACAATGAATGAGGAAATCTGGGTCTGAATTTGATTATGACACTAAAAAACAGAAGTGACGTCCAGCTTTGCTACTGCACAGGATAACAACGACCTCAGTTTCCTCATCTGTAAATTGGGAATGAAAACACACTTTACTCACAATTATGAATGTTAGGCAAATATAAAATATTATCAAGTATCTGTAACTGATCACACATTATCCAGAAATTTTAAAATGATTTTTTTCTTTTTTCCTTCAAAGAGAAAAAAATAAAACAAAATTTCAAAATAAGGTGAGGATTAACAATGGTTAATACATTGCATAATGTTATTTTTAAATCAGTTACTCAGAATACAAAATATCAGCCTCTAATTGTATAAACAACATTAGCACAAACCTTTCTTTTCAATGAGCTAAGAGAAATTAGTATAACTCTTATGTGTATATACACACATATATATACAACACATATACATATACATATATATATATATATATATATATATATATATATATATATATATATATATAGTTGTTTTTTTGGCTTTTTTTGCTTTTCCCTTTTCTCCACTCCCCATCCCAGTTTCTCTTACCTTTCGAAGCTTTTTCTCATTTTACAATATCTATTGTACATGTTGGATTTCTTTTTGGGGGGTGTACCAGTGATCAAACTCATGACCTCGTGCTTGCCAGACAGGTGCTTGTACTGCTCAGCTATATCCCTGGCCCTACATTTTGGATTTTAAAAGTGTGTTGACACTTTCAGCTTCTCACACTAGTGACACAATATAACCTTCATACATGTGAGTCTGATTTATTTCACTTATGAGTATGGTCTCTAGTTGCATCCATTTATATACAAAAGCCTCAAGTTCATCCTTCTTTATGGCTGAGTAGTATTCCATTGTATTAAAAAACCACATCTTTTTTATCCATCCCTCAGTTGATGGATATCTGGGTTGCCTCCAAGATCTAGTTATCACAAATTGTGCTGCTATAAACATGGGTGCATATATATTGCTGTGGTACAATGTCTTTAATTCTTCTGGGAAGATGCCCAGAAGGGGAATAGCTGGGTCAAATGGGACCTGCAATCCTAGTGTTCTGAGGAATCGCTACACTGATTTCCACAGTGGTTGCACCAGTCTACACTCCCAACAGTGGAGAAGGGTTCCTTTTTCCCCACAGCCCCTCCATCATTTGTTATTGCTTGATTTCTTGATAATAGCCACTCTTTCCAGGGTGAGGTGAAATCTCAGTGTTGTTTTAATTTGCATCTCTCAAATGACCAGTAATGTTGAACATTTTTTCCTATATTTATATGTTTGATTTCTTCATCTGAGAAGTACCTGTTCATCTCAGTTGCTCATTTTTAGATTAGGTGTTTAAATTTGGGAGGTCTGATTTTTTTTTTTTTTTTTTTTTTTTTTTTTTTTTTTTTTTTTTTTTTTTTTTTTTTTTTTTTTAGTTCTTTGTATGTTCTCGATAGTAATCCTTTGTCTGAGGAACAGCTTGCAAAAAAATTTTTCCCACACTGTGAATTGTCTCTTCACTCTGCTGGTGGTTTCTCTTGCTGTACAAAAGCTTTTTAATAAGATGAGATCTCAGATATTGATTCTTTGTGATACTGCCTGTGTGATTGGGATTTTATTCATAAATTTTTTGCCTATACCAATGTCTTCAAGAATTTTACCTATTCAATCTTCCAGCACATTTTTAACGTTTCTGTTTTAATATTTAGATCTTTGGTCCATTTTGAATTCAGTTTAGTGCATGGCAAAATATATGGGTCCAATTTTAACTTTTGGCATGTGCAGAGCCAGGTTTTCCAGCACCATTTATTAAAGAGGCTGTCTTTCTTCTAGTGAATGTGCTTGGCACCTTTGTCAAAGATAAGGTAGCTAAGTATGTCTGGAGTTGTCTCTGCATCTTCTAATCAGTTCCAATGACCTTTGGGTCTGTTTTAAAATGATTTTAAATAGCTTAAGTCATTTGAAAATTTCTAGACAATTCTTAGAAGATTTATTCACTACATAAACCAAAAGAACTTGGGAGTATAGCAAAGAGATATTAAACTATCTCTTCCTCACTAGAGTGTGCAGCAGTGTCTATATAAATTGTTCATGTCAGTACCCTATAAACTCTTCTGGGAATTATGGCCAAAATTATTTTTGCTTTCTACTCTGAGGCCTCATCCATTCCCTTGATAAGACCTGAGATTTCTGATCCTTTTGTTTGGTTTTGGATCTGTCTTTCTCACAAGTCTCCCTGTGGTCCATCACCTTTTATTTGGCTCTGGATCTGTCTTTCCCACAAGTCTCCCTGTGGTCCATCACCAGGTCAAGCTGAGATGGACTCCCACAGATGCAGATGTCAAGACAGTCCAAACACCGACAGAATATGGACCTCACCGCAGCACAGCTGGACACAGTGGGATTTGGGAGAAAGAAGAGGTATCTCCTCTAAACCCTACTTTTGCTTCAAGTTACATAACAAGAAACATAAACACTTCAATTAAGTTAATCTCACAAAAATGTCCTAATCACAATTCAAGACTTATTTTCCAACAACCAGCATTTACTGAGACGATATAAAAAAAAAAAGGACTGTTCCCAGTCCCCTGAAAAACTGATTAAGTTAACTGATATGCTTTTTGTAATATTGTGACAAATCTAATAAATTTATTGCCAAGGGGGAAAAGTATCTTCTGACTAAAAAGCATGCTTCTTATCAGACCAGATCAAATGAGATGTAGCACATTCTTTCAACTACAATAATTTTTATAGTAAAATGTACATTTTTATTTTTATTTTTCTCTTTGAAAAAAAATGGATTTGAAAAAATCAATAGCAATAATTATAATATTATAGTACCGCATTTGATTTTTGGAAGTATAATCTTCCCCTTTTTTTCCTACAGGCCTTGTAACTCTGTACATTTTTTATTGTTTGCTTGGTGTCCTCCTGCGCCAAACACTGAACCTGGAAAGGTAAACACTCTCATAACTCTTTCTTCATCATCTCCACCATCATGTTATTAGCAGCCACAGCCAGGTGTAGAGACACATGCCCGTAACCCCACCATTCTGGGAGGCTGAAACAGGAGGATTGAAAGTTTTGAGTTGTAGCCTGGGAAACTTAGCAACAAACAAAAATATAGAAACAAAAATATAAAAAAAGGGCCGAGGACAGAGCTCAGTGCAAAGACCCTGGGTTCAATTCCCAGCACCACAAAAAGAAACAAGAACAAAAACAAAAACAATCAACACTTGTGCAGCACTAAGGTTATAGACCTTCTTTAAATTCACCCGTTTTTGGGGATTTAGCTGGGGCTGGGGATTTGGTTCAGCAATTGCCTGGCAAGGTTATGAGTTTGATTCCCAGTACCAAAAAATTAAAAAAAATAAATTCACCAGTTTTCAAAACCTGAATGTGGGGTATACACAAATGTTGTCATTCTGCTTTCATGGTCCCTCCCTCCTATTGTTTTTTTTTCTTTTTCTTTTTCTTTTTCCAGTGCTGGAGATCAAATCTAGGGCTTCGCAAAGAGCTACACTCCCAGCCCTTTCTTAAAATTTTGAGACAGGGTCTCTAAATTGCTCATCTGCCCATGCTCAGATTGAATTTGCAATCTTCCTGCCTCAGCCTCCCTGAGTCTGCTTCTCTTAATAAATAGGATGTAAATTATAAATTTAAAAACCTCCTGAGTTTTTTCCTTCACCTATCTCTCTCCCACTCTATTACCAACTCCTCGATGGCAGGCAGCCCCCTATGATTCATCCGTCTCAATGGATCTTGCTCTACTTTTAACATAATGCCTTGTACGTGACAAAGACCTAAGAAGTATCTGCTGGTCAAGGAAGGCAAAGAACAGATTATGCCAGGTAGGCATTACAGCAAGAGAAGAAAGGCAGAAAGCTGAAGAGTGTAGTCAGGTAACTAATGGACTTACTTCCTCTTCACAGGATTGTGTGAGTCCTTAACCATGTAGAACGCCAAGGACCTGGTGCAGCGATCTGCACAGATTCCTGTCATCAAGATCAGAGGCTGTCCACGTTGGTTCACTCTTGGTCAGGGCAGAATTACCTGGGAGCAATTAGGGTAGGTCCCTGCGACATGACAGGATGGGCAGAGAAGTGTGTCACCCCAGGGTCGCTACACACCAGGGAAATCATGCTCCACCCAGGACTCAACCCCAACCCACCCCTGCCGTCAGAAACCTGACAGCCTACTCTTCCAGACAGCAGGGGGCGCCTCAGGCCTCAGCTCCTTCCCGTGGGTTCCTTCAGAAGCTGACTGGGGCTGGAAGCCCAAGGAGGGAAGGGGGTGAAACATAGGAAACCATCTGGGAGAAGGTGGTCCTGGCACCTTCTTGGGCTGCTCCCCTGCTGGTGTCCCCCTGGGCCCCGAGGCTAGGAAGCAAGAACCTCTGCTCCTGAGCACAGAGACACGTGGGCCCTGCTGGTGGTGGCCTCCCACGGCTCCTTCTGCCAGGGCTCCTAGGTGAGGCCTGGGGCGAGGTAAAGTCAGGGAAAGGGGATCCAAGTGATAAAGGCCATATAAGGGAAGGGTGTGCGCCCGCCTCAGCAGTGAGAACCCTTCATGAGCGCCTCCCACCTCTGCGCCTTCCTCTCCCTACGTGTGGATGTGGAAAAACCAAGGAATTTCTTAAGAGTCAAGTGAGGCGCTCAGCCAGGCACACTGTGCCCAGAGGCACCACAGGAGAGGAACCTGTGGCAAAGGGGAAGGGGGCACCGGCATGGCCAGTGAGCATGCGGAGTGGGGGCAGCAGGGCTCCAGGGAGGGCCCCACGCCTTTCTTCCCTTGGGTGGCAGCCTGTGGTAGCCTGCAGTATCCTCTGGCATCACCTCAGGCTGGGAGGCCAAGGCAGGGCCATGGCCCTGGCAGGTCAGCGTTCGCCTTGGCCGGCTTTGCATCAGCTTAGATACCCTCATCTCTCAGAAATGGGCGCCAACGAGGACAAGCTGCTTCCACTGCTGGCTTTGCAAGCAATGACAGTCGGCAGGGAACCTGGGTGACTGGAGCACCTGGACTGGGGTGGAGGAGGGGCTGATCCTGCACTACCCATCTGTTTGTGTCCTGCCTTAGTAAGTAGGTCTACATTTTCCTACCCTAGCTCTCCATCCAATGCAACTACTCTCACAGACTTTGGGCTTCTTCACCCTTGACCACCACTGGGTTGAAATGAGTGCCCTAAAAGAGGTTTGTGGAGCTAGGGATGTAGCTCAGTGGTATAGTGGCTGCCTAGCATGTTTAAGGTCTTGGGTTCAATGCCCATAACTGAAAGGAAAAAAAAAAAAAAAAAAACAACTTTGTGCTCCTCCAAATCTAAGCCTCTACCCAGGAGACATTCCCTAGGGAGAGCACCTTCTTGTCCAGTACATCTATATCTTCAAACAAACTTGTATGCACCCTCCTGAGCCCTGTGCATTATGTCCTGTGGTTTAAATATCATGCATCTGCCAAGAGTGTACACACACACACACACACACTTAAGTCACTACCCCTAAATCCTAGTTTCGGTACATTTCCATTTGGATGTCTCAAAACCATTTCAAAGGTAATATGATCAAAAGGAAACTGAAAATTTTTCCCATCTCATTCAACAACAAAACAAGTTACTCAAGCCACAAACACAAACAAAAATTTTTCTAAAAGGTAGGGTTTCACTAAATTGTCTAGAATGAGCTCAAACTTGCAATTCTCCTGCCTCAGATTCCCAGACTGCTAGGATTATAGGTGTATATGACCATATGTGGCAAATATTGATATCTTACTTTCCTGTACCTTCCACATTCAATGTCTATACCAGTCCTGTTGGTTTCACTTCCAAAATATGCTGACTATTACTTCCCCTGAACCACTGCAATAGTATAATACATTCTGCTCCTTTCACACATACCTAGTGATTTGATTTTTTTTTTTTTTTTTTTTTTTATGATTACAGGAGGTGAGATCAAGACACTTCTTCCTTCAAATCCTCTAGTAGCAGCTCAGGCATCTAGAGTAAAATCTAGATCCTTCACTGTGGTCTCCAAGCCATGAATCACCAGGTAACTATTCACTTTTCCCATTCTACTCATTCCATTCTACTCCAGTTTTTCTTTCAACTCCTAGGAGCTGCCCAGCTCTTTTTCACTCTCGCAGCCTTTACAATTCTGTCCTTCCACCCGGAATGCTTTTCCTTATTGCTGCTCTCATGGCTCACTGCTGCATTTTGGGACTCAGTTGAAAAGCTGCCTCCTCAACAAGACTTTCCTTGACCACCTAATCCAATAACGTTTTGCTTTTCCTTCATTCTGTATTTTAAAATCTAGTTTTTTCCCTTTCACATTTTTCATAGTTTTGACTTTAAGCTATATTTGTTTACTTGCCTTTCTCCCCCACCACACACACGACTTTAAGACTATGGCCCTGTAAGGGTCAGATGATTTCTACCTTAGTCTTGTCTATCTTCTCAGGAGAAGCTTAATACTTGTTGAAGGAACACATGGTTACGAGAAACTAGAGAAAAAACATCGTGAACTGTGAGCTCTGCTGCGATACTCCACAGCAAAGACGCATCAAACTCATGGGGCCTGTTTGGCTTTTCTTCTTCTCAGATCTAAGGACACCAGAAAATACAACGTATTGGTAGGGTCACTTCAGATCTCTGGTTGCCTGGACTCCAAAATGATTACAATACTGTACGGATTATCCCCACCCTGACTTTCACAGAAACATGTCCAATGCCATTGCCGTGGTAGAGCTGGTCTACCCAGTGTCCTTCAGCCCTGTTGTCCTGCCCATCTGCCTTCCCTCACCCATGGCCCAGCTGAAGAATGCAACCCTCTGCTGGGTGATCGGCTGCTGTCTGCCATGGCCACAGTTATCTCAGGGCTCAACTAGGAAAGGATCTGCTTCTAAGCTCTCTCATGTGTCTGCTCAGGCCAATTGGCTTCTGCAGAGTAGCTGATCCAAGACAGAGCCGGAGAGAGCACCCACAATGCAACCCAGTCTTTCTGTATTTCAATCCAAAACATCTCATTACTTTCTGTTGTAGTGTATTTTTTAGTAGTGAGTCAACGAGGTGTGACTCTCAGGAGTTAGAGATCACTGAAGAGCATCCTGAAGGCTGCCTTCCCCAGGAAGACAATAAGGCAGTAGTCTAGAGGAAGGGGCTAGGAAGCTAGCTAATTAAATCGGCCATGCAACAGTTTAAACAGAGACATGCTGGAGAGAATTCCATTGAGTCCCACTAACTCCATCCATGAAAAGCAATTCATGAGTTGTGCTACAGGTGGGGTTAGGGGAGGTGTCTGTTAAAGATGTATCCAATACACAACATCCTATGGCCAGACAGCAGTCTAAGAATATGTTTCATATAATAAATACATGGCTGCCTTACTATCCCTCGCCTAAGCCTCTGGTACACAAAGGGCAGTGACAAATATAGGCTCTAACACTGGTCAGGGCTGAGTTTGATTATGGATTTTATAAAATACTGATTAAAATAATAATAGAATGATCTACATTATTTGACAAATCAAAGTAAAAAAAAAAAAAAAAGGTAAGTAGAAGGAGTTCTGGCAAAACAGTAGAATGAAGAGCTAGGCATATAGCTCAGTGGCATAAATGCCTGTCTGGCAAGTGCAAGATCCTGAGTTCAATTCCCAGTATAAAAAAAAATAAAAATAAGGGCCAGGAGTTTGGCTCAGCGGCTTAAGCACCTGCCTGGCAGGTGTGAGGTTGTAAGTTCGATCCCCGGTGCCACCCAAAAAATAAATAAGTAAATAAATAAATAAAAATAAAAAATAAAGGACAAAACATCAAGAAACACCTTGCTCAAATTTCATTAAACACTAGTAAGACCATTGTTTGAGCCAGGCACAGTGGTGTACACTTGTAGTCCTAGCACTCTGGGAGGCTGAGGTAGAAGGATCATAAATCTGAGCCAAGCCTGGGCAACTCAGCAAGAGCCTGTCTCAAAATTTTATAAAAATGTTTTAAAGCCGGGCAAGGTGGCACACGCCTTTAATCCCAGCACTTGGGAGGCTGAGATAGGCAAGCGTTGTGAGTTCAAGGCCGGCTTGGGCTACAACACGAGTGCAAGGCCAGCCTGAGCTACATAGTGTGACTCTGTCTCAAAAAACTAGGGCCAGGAGTTTGGCTCAGTGGCTTAAGCACCCGTTTGGCAAGCACGAGGTTGTGAGTTCGATCCCTAGTGCCACCAAAAAAAAAAAAAAAAAAAAGTTTTAAAAGTGTTGGGGAGATAGCTCAGTATGAATACCCTGGGTTGGCTCGCGCGCACACACACACACGATCATTGAAAATAACAGTTTTCATTAATTACTGCAAAGATAAGGCAATTACATAATCTTAAATAAATTGAATCTGGCCCATTAAAAAGCTTTCCAAATATATGAAGATAGTAGTAAGAACTTTGAAAAAGTTAATTTCCAAATGTAAAAATTATATAAACTAGAAGCAAGATTCAAAGAATGATTACAATCTGTTCTTAAAAGGGCACTGTTCAAGTTGACAAAATCTTGACACTTTTTTTTTAATGACAACCCTATAAAATTGAAACCGAGGCATACTTGGCACTGTGGAAAATGTTTCAGCCAAAGAAAAGATAAATTCACTAGACATGTGGGATGCTAAATAAGTAGAAAAGATAAAAGAACGTGAAAGCAATTGATAGATCTAGATATTAGGGCCAAAAAATACAATGAAGAAAGAAAAGGAAATTACAGAATCATAAAACAGTTGAAAGGCACTTTACAAATGACCTGATACTACTCTCTGCTGAAGGTGAAAGTCTGCTTTTTAACAGATCCAACAGATAATCCTATACTTCTTAATACAGTAGCACTAGAAACCTAACTGTTCATTGTCAGGAATAGAAGAATGGAAAGTACAGGTATGTTTACTATCCAGCTCTGTCCTGTCCTCTCCCCACCAGAATTATCTAAAATTGAAAAGTTAAGCAAAGTATACACATAATGGAAGAAGCGGAATGAGACAGTTACCTCTAAGAAAGAAAAAAAAAGATTACGCTAAACACACATCTCACGTGTTATAAGAACAAACTAAAGAAAGGTGGGAATAATCTCAAGGCATCACACTTGGAATGACATCATACTTACAGCTTATATCTAATCACTACAGTATTACATGCTGAATAAAAAACAGTATTAGGGGCTGGGGATTTAGCTCAGTAGAGTGAGCACCTGCCTAGCTAGTGCGAGGTCATGAGTTAGATCCCTCGTAACAAAAAAAGAAAAAGACAGTATTAAGCAGCTGGGTGGTCAGCATACAATCTAAGAAGGGAAAATTCAGATAACTATGTTTTTATCAGAACCTAGGCTACCAAAGGAGAGAGATCCAAAGTTTGATGACTAAACATTGCATTTACTTAGAAAAACACATTCGGTTCTAGAGAACTGCTCTTTTTACTCAATTTCTGTAAATAAGAGCCAACAGTACAGTACTTCATACCACTAAGTGAAAACCTCTCATGGAGATTAGTCACTTCCATTTAATTCAAATCTTAAGCCTCTTCAAACCATCACCTACTTACTAGTTTTGCTTCTCTGCTAGTACATCATCAAGCAGGGAGTGGTTTGGTTGGGGAAATTGAGAACTCCAATAGTGGAAATGAACAGCCTTCAGTGAAACAGACATTCTGGTTTATACACAAGTCATTCGAAATGTAGTCAGGTAGTCAGTTTCTTGAATTTAATCTATTCTAGATGCACTGGCAACTCTCAAATGCCAGAAGCTAAAAAGGCAACTGCCAAGAGCCAAAGTGAGATGAGCTGGGCCAAACTGTGTCACCCGTGAAAGGCCTGCTTAAGTAGACTCTGAGTGATGTGATATTTTTATTTCATCCCTTAACTAAAGTAGGAAATTATGACTCTTCTGTATCAGGCACTATGCTGATCACTTTAAATACTGTTTCCCTTATTCTTAATGCCTCAAGAAGTTATTATTTATCCCACATTTAGAAATGAGAACAACAACAACAACAAAACTGTGGCTCAGGGGAGTTAAGTAACTTGCCTTTACACAGCTATTCAATTTTACAGATTTATCCAGGACTGTCTCCAAAAATGTGGCTCTTTCCATTTATTTCAAATTATTTTCATTCTTTGATAGAGGTTCTTCCTTACCTTATGCCAAAATAACAACTGCTCTTTGGTTCTAGTTATTCCCATTCTTATGGCTTCCTAGTCTCCATTTGGAGGTACTTGGGTACACAGAGCTTTAACTCTCTTCAACAGATAAGAACAGCCTTGAGAAAAAGAGACCAATGTCCTATCCATCTTCCTGACCTTCCAACAGGATCTAGTATGGCATCCTGCAAACAGACAGTATCCAGTCTTGTTTTCCGAATTAACATGAGAGCTATAGATTATAGAAAGCCAGCTGTCAAAACCACAAGGAAGAATTCCACTAGAATGAGTAAAGTAAAAAACAAACAAAAAACAAAAAATCCCACAAAACATAGAAAGGAAGTATTTTTTACTTTAATGATCCAAAGAATAAGACCAATGCCTGAAAAGGGGCCTGGTTAATGGGAATTAGGACTTGGGACAAGTAGGGCCAGAACTCAGGGCAGGATCTGGCTGGTGCTGGGAAAACCTACAGACTGGTTAATAAGGAAAACAGCCAGGGACAAGAAAAGTCTATCCAGGGCTTGGGCCGGCCATAAAAGATATTGCATATATGGACTATAGCTTACAACTTACTAGTCATGAAACTAAAGCCTAACTAAAAATTTCCTGTCCAAGTTAAGAACTAAGAGCAGACTGTACCTTTCAGTGGGGAACATTGGTGTGTATTGCTACAAAGGACCAAAAAAGGCAAAAGTTAAGGCCTACTGCACACGTGCTAGACAAATCAATTATTCTTCAGGAGATGAATTTATAGGGGGACTTACTCATTTTCTAATATAACACACTGATGGAATGGAATGAGTTACAAATGAGACAAGAGCCCATTTGGTTTGCCAGAAATACAGACACAACTTGCAAATCTGCTGTTGTTCCTATTTTATCTTCAGGGTACTCAAAAGAAGACGGAATTTCTATGGTGGTGCCCTCTCGACAGCAGCAGCTTTCAACTCCCAGGTGCCTGGGGACACCTAGCAATATCTGGAGACATGTCACAACCTAAAGTACGTGGTACAATCCATCTAGTAGGCAAAGGTGAGGGATGCTGCTGAATATTCATTATGACAGGACAGTCACCCCACAACAAAAACCATCTGGCTCAAAATGTCAACAGCCCATGGTTGAGAAACCCTGGTCTATCAATATCAATATCATCAATATCAATTCTAATCACCACCAAGATAATCTGTTTATCCAGAATTAAATTGTTGTAATAGCAGCTCAATAATAATAATAAAAACAGCAATTATTACTGCATGTCCCAACAGGTCAAACCCGAACTAAGTATAGTTTTACAGTATCTCATTTAATTCTTTTTTGTTGTTGTTGTTGTTGTTTTGTTTTTTTGTTTTTGCAGTTACCTTTATGGTCTTGGAAGACTAGAGTATTACAGCCATATACACTTGCACCAAACCAAAGCACAGGCACACACACACCCCATGCATGCATTCATACCAATGTCTCCTGTAAAAGCTCTGGGAACTCTCAATGCTGAAAGAATGGATGTATTTCCAGATTATTCACCAGAGAGATGGCAATTAATCCCCAGATAAAAACTGCAGGTTTTTTCTCCTTTATGCTGTTTAGCCACATTAACAACTGGAAATCTATGTACCTGTGTACTGAAAGCAATCTGTAACATGCTCATTTTCTTTAACAGTGGTGGCGAATCTATGGTATGTGTGCCAGTGTGCTGTTTGTATCACTGAAAGCTTTAAAAGGTTTACCATCATTGTTCTATAAGCTAAGGAGCTCCATAAAGGCCTATGTCGGACTGTCCATCACTACTTCAGTGTTTTAATCCTCCATCTGCTTCTTTACATCCTTCAATCTCCACCTATTTTTCTCCTGATAACTTTCTCCTCAAAAATCACGATATGGAAGGTTGGTGTTTTAAATTTAAATCCTTCATCCCCCTTAGATATTTTGTCA
>RJWM01010510.1:0-63359 GCA_004363535.1 Dasyprocta punctata | reverse complement strand
GTTTTTCTTTCCCTTTTTGGTAATATTGGCTAAGGATTTGTCTATTTTATTTTTTGAAGAACAAACTTTTCAATTCATTGATTCTTTGTATTTTTTTGTCTCAAATTAATTAATTTCTTCTCTGAACTTTATAATTTCCTTCCTAGTACTGTTGCAGGTAACTGAGTTAGATAGAAATATTATAGGCAGTCAGCAGGGCTAGGCCCTCAAAGGAGACAGCACAGAGGACCAGATGTTTTGTGACCTTGGAAGAGACACACAACTCTTGCTGTGGGCCAGATCTCAAGACAAAAGGCAAAACAAATGCACCCATATCCTAAGGATTGATATTCTAAATAGTTCTCTACCACCCTGAAGAAGTCAGGAGTCAGCATCCCACCCTCCTACAGGAAGAGTCATTGTCGTTAAGCATCCCCTGCTTACTACGTGACTCACTTCCCCATTTGTCCTTGATTTAATCAATCTTATCTAAGCAATTAATCTTATTGGTTAACCGTAGTTATGTCCCACCTTATGCCCACCTTGCAAGTTCCCATTCCCCATCCCCACCCTCCACTCCCCGCCTTGGACCCATCTAGAACCTTATCATTTTACTCTATAAAAGTCCCTAGAAATGAGTCTTGGGCAACTCACTCAGGACCCCATTCTGTCCCTCAGACAGAAGCTTTCTTTCTCTCAATAAATATATTCTGCTCTTACCCTCCATTGTTCCTAAAATTCATTCTTCAATTTTAGAGAACACAAACTCGTGCCGGACATGTAGTAGGTTGGGAGTTTCAGTCCCCTATATCAGTACTAGCTTTGGATTTGGGTTGTCATTGTTTTTCCAGGAAACTGAAATGCATCATTTGGTTATTTATTTGGGCTTTCTCTGTTTTTCTGATATAGGCATTCATGGCTATAAATTTCTCTCTTAGAACTGTTTTTATTGTGTCTCATAGGTTCTGGTAGTTGTACTGACAGGTTTTGTTTTTTGTTTTTTGTTTTTTTCTGGTGGCACCTGGGATCGAACTCACAACCTTGCACCTGCCAGGCAGGCGCTTAAGCCACTGAGTCAAACTCCCAGTCCTAGTTTTTTGAGACAGGGTCACACTATGTAGTTCAGGCCAGCCTTGCACTCATGTTGCAGCCCAAGCCAGCCTAGAACTCACAAAGCTCCACCTACCTCAGTCTCCCAAGTGCTGGGATTAAAGGTGTGCACTACCATGCCCAGCTTGTACTGACATTATTTTTGAGTCTAGGAACTAGTTTCTTGCTTGATTTCTTCTGTGACTCACTGATTATTCAAGATTATATTGTTTAATATTTTGCATACTTTCTGTGGTTTCCTTTGCCATTCATTTCTAGTTTCAGTGCACAATGATATGATAATATGTAGGATACTTTTTATTGCATTTACTTAACTATTTTATAGGATAGCACATGGTCTATGTTGAAGAAAGTTCCATGTATTTCTGAGAAGAAAACATTCTGTTGCTGAATTGGATGCTTTATAGATATCTACTAAATCTTTTTCGTTGAAGGTTTGGTTCAACTCTGATATTTCTTTGCTGATATTTTGCCTAGTTGATCTGTTTGTAACAATGGAGTATTGAGGTCTCCCCACTATAATCGTGTTGATGTTTATCTGATCTTTTATTTCCAATTGTTCAATCAAGTTGGGTATGCTGGTGTTTGGTGCCTATATATTTATAATTGTTATCACTTCCTGTTGAAGTGTTCCCTTAACTGATACGTAGTGACCTTCTTTAACTCTTCTGATCAGTTTTGGCTTGAAGTCTACTCCTGCATCTTTTCTAGTTCCTATTGCATGGAATTTTGTTTGCCATCCTTTGACTTTTAGTCTATGAATTTTTTTGGATTAAATGTGCTTCTTGTATAAAGCACACTGTTGAGTATTGCTTTTGATCAATTCTGCCAATCTAAGTCTTTTGATTGCGGGATTGAGACAATTCACATTTAGAGTTTTTATAGAAAAATATTAACTTATTCCTATTATTGCTTTATTTTGCAGTTGCTGATTCCTATTTTTCCCCTTCCACTCAGCCTACCTGATACATTCATTCTACTAGACTTTTTGTATTGTAGGATTCATTTTCTTTCTAGGATACCCTTAAGAATTTTTTGGAAGCTGCATGTGGTGTCGCACACCTTTAATCCCAGCACTCGGGAGGCTGAGGTAGGAGGAGTATTGTGAGTTCGAGGTCCGCTTGGGCTACAGTGTAAGTGCAAGGCCGGCCTGAGCTACATAGTGCAACCCTGCCTCAAAAAACTAGGGTTGGGAGTTTGGCTCAATGGCTTAAGTGCCTGTCTGGCAGGCACATGGTTGTGAGTTCAATCCCCAGTGCTGAAAAAAAAAAAAGAATTTTTGGAGTGCAGCTAGGTGGCCATGAATTTCTTAAGATGCTCTTTGCCATAGAAAGACCATATTTCTCCATCAATTTGAAAAATAGTTTTTCAGCATATATCACTCTGGGTTGGATTTTTTTTCTTTTAGGGCTTGAACACTTTACTCCAAGCCCTCTTGGCCTTTAAAGTTTGTGTTGAGAAGTCTGCATAGTAACTCTAAAGGACTTATCTTTATAAGTAATTTGTTGCTTTTCTCTAACAGGATTTTAGATTCTGCCCTGGATTGGGCCTCTGAGACTTTTTTTTTTCCAGCACCAAGGATTGAACTCACAACCTCACGCCTGCCAGACAGGTGCTTAAACCACTGAGCCAAACTCCCAGCACTAGTTTTTTGAGGCAGGGTCACACTATGTAGCTCAGACTGGCCTCATACTTGTGTTGTAGCCCGAGCCAGCCTCAAACTCACAACGTTCCTCCTACCTCAACCTCCTGAGGGCTGGGAATAAAGGCGTGCACCACCATGACCAGCTGGACCTCTGAGATTTTGACTATAACATGTTAGGGAGAAGTTCTTCTCTGATCTTGGCTATTTGGAGTTCTATATGCCTCATTTATCTGTATGTGAAATTCTTTCCCCATATATCTTAGTTACTTCCTCATTGCTAAGATAAAAATATCCAACACCCACAAGTTAAGGAGGAAAGGTTTATTTTAGTTCAGAGTTTGTAGAAGTTTAGGTCCACAGTCATCTGGCTCCACCCTTAATCATGGAAAAGAGATCTATCATTATAGTATAAACACAAAGACAAACCAAATATTGACATATGATGAATATATACTAAATGCAACAACTATATCTCTACTAACAACAGAAAAGAAGCCAGGCCTGTGGCACATATCTGTAATCCTAGGATTTAGGAGGCTGAGGCAGGAGAATTGCCATGAGTTCAAGACCAGCCTGGGCTACATAGCAAGGTCCTGTCTCAAAGCAAAAAAGAAGAAGAAGAAGAAAGAAGAAGAAGAAGGAGAAGCAAACAAAGAGAAAAGAATTCAACAATAATAAAGATTAATAAAACTTAATAGTTATAACAGTAAAGATGGAGCGGGTGGGGATAAGATAGGAGAATGAAAGAAGTAAAATTTGAAAAATAAAGAAAAGAAATATGAAAAGGAGAGAAAAGTGAGATAAAGCATACTATTAAGGAGTAGAAGGAAATTAATATAATTAAATAAAAGGAATAGATAATTAGATAAAAGGAACAGATAAGAACAAAAAAACAGCAAAACAAAGAAAATAAAAAACTAAAAAAGAAAAGGAAAACACACACCCAAACCCTAAAGAAAAAGAGGAAAGGAAAAGAGAGAAGAGAAGAAACAAGAAGAGAAGTTCAGCTGGACATGGTGGCACATGCTTGTAATCCCAGGACTTGGGAGACTGAGACAGGATGGTCATTGCAAATTCGAGACCAGCCTGGGCTACAACGCGAGCTCAAGGCCAGCCTAAACTATATAGCGAGACTCTGTCTCAAAAAAAAAACAAGAAAGAAAGAAGAAATAAATAAATAAAGACAGACAAACAGACAGAAAGAAAGAAATCCAAAAAAAATTCCTCTGTGTTTTTGAATGAGTCTTTTCTTTCCTGAGTCTGCAGTTCTGGCATCCAGCTGACATGGGGAGGGATAGTGAGTCATTGCTGAGACCTGTTTTATTTCCACACTTAGGTTTTTGTATGAATGCTGGATGCCGCCCTGCCTCTTCTGCTGGACATACGCAGTCAGTGGTGTCTGTCTTGAGGCTGCACTCACTCTGGCAGCTCCCACTTTCCTTGTCCCTCTGTGAACCCCAAGTCAGTTTTCTCTCACTAGCTTTCAGCCTGTGGGTTTGTGAGGTGCCCCCACCCCATCTCCAGAGGCCCCTTTGTACATCCAAGGCCATGGCAACAACCCAAACTGAGCTGTATCCTTGCTCTGTTGGTAGGTGGGGGCAGCAAACAGACTGCTGAACTCCGCGCTAGATGTAGGTGGGGTGAGGTCTCAGGCAGTCTGCTAGACTTAATGCCAGCTCTTGCAGACATAGCCCTTCTCTAAGTCACACATGCCTGGTCTGGCTTCTCACCATGGAGTTTGGGGCCCCCACATCCCTCCTGGCCTGAGCTTAAACTTCTTAGAGGACTATAGCCAGCCTGTAACGCCTTCCCTACTATCTCCTGCGGCCATCTCCCACCCAGGCACTGCAGAAGGGTGACACCAGACACCCAGGAGTACAGCAGCTCTGCAGTTGCTCTGGGCTCAGTCCCAAACAATTAATCCCTTCCTCAAATGGCTTTTGATTAAATCCTCTCAAATGTGGCGGGCACCGCACTCTGTTTCCTCCCCAACTGCATCCTGCTTTGCAAAAAGAGCCACTTTCAGAATAAAACACTATGCTGTTTTTGCAGTTTATAGTAGCTGTGGGTTTTTCTCCGTGTCCCTCCCGAGAGCCACCCACCATCTCTCCCCGGGCCTACCCTGCATCAGCAGAGGCAGATGCCCCTCCCCAGGAGCTGAGGTGAGCTTGCCAGACCTCCTCATTCCTGTCTCTCTGCACTGCGTCCCATCTCCCCAGCTTTGCAGTTTCTAGTCTTCCTAGCAGCTCCTTCCCCATTCCTCTCCTTCCTTCTCTTCACTAGATTGTTGTTTTGACTCAAGATCCCAGAAGTCCACACTTTGCTACCAGCCTCTACTCCACCATTTTAGGTTCCCTTCTTTTTACTTTTGATGATGTTCTTAGGTGCATAAAAATTTTTAAATTTGATGAAGTTCAATTTGTCTTTTTATTATTTTTACTGCCCATGCTTTTCATGTCATATCCAAGAAATCACGCCAAAGCCAATGTCATTAAACTTTGCCTCCTGTCATCTTCTAAAAATTTTATTAGATTTTTCTTTTTTAGATTTTGTTGCATTTTGAGTAAATTTTTGTGTTTGGCATGATGACCTGTAGTGTGTGTGTGTGTGTGTGTGTGTGTGTGTGTGTGCAGAGCTGGGAACTGAACTCAGGGCCTCACACATGCTAAGCAAGTGCTCTACCACTGAGCTACATCCCCAGCCCATAAGACCATTTCATATAGCTGAGACTTCTGCTTCCTATGTGTGGGCTGCTTTATTCATTGTGTCTGCTGATCAGCACAGTGCCTGGAACTAAGGGGTGTTGTTGGGAGCAGGTTCTTCAGCCTCACTCTACCTCTGTATCCTTGTCTGAAAATGGATGTTGGTCACAGTACCCCCCTCATGAATTTGTTGTGATGATTCTGATACACAAAGCCTCCTAATGGTGGTGGTGGGGGGTGTTGGTTTTTGTTATAGCCTTGCCTGGCACTAGATTTTCTCTTCTATTTGATAAACTTGAATCATGAGCCATCCTCACTCAGCTGAAACAGTATTTTGCAGGGTCCTATGCATACATCTTCTTTTTTTTTTTTTTCTTTTAAAGAGTATATAACAGGATAAAACCAATCAAAACAAACCAGTGTAAGAGATATAGGACTTCAAAGCATTATGAAATTAACAGTAGTTACCATAATGCCTTTTGATGTCTTCAAAATAGCTTCAGATAACTTCAGACATAGAAAAAATCAAACAGAACAGAATACAAACAATAAAAACAAAACAATGAAAGCCGGGCGTGGTGGCGTATACCTTTAATCCCAGCACTCGGGAGGCTGAGGTAGGAGGAGTGTTGTGAGTTTGAGGCTTGGCTTGGGCTACAACTTGAGTGCAAAGTCGGCCTGAACTACATAGTGCAACTCTGCCTCAAAAACACTAGGGCCGGGAGTTTGGCTCAGCAGCTTAAGCTCCTGTCTGGCAGGCGTGAAGTTGTGAGTTCAATGCCTGGTGTCACAAAAACAAAACAAAACAATGAATGTGATAAAAGATTTCAAAGTAAGTCAATAGTAAATCCAAAATTGCTACCATAATATATCTTGCCATCCTTGAAATGGCTTCTCCTGTCATCGGATTTAACATAATCAAACAAAACAAAAGAGAATAAAACCCAACCCAACAAAACAATGGAAATGATATAGGACCTCAAAACAAGACCACAGGGAATCAACAATAGTTGCAACCCTCAGAAGGAGATCCCCCCTAGATGACACACTGCTTAGCGATATCCTCTGAACCTATGATCAGACCACTGGCCCTAGACCTGTAATGTTAGTGAAATACCAAAGCACCACAGGCATCCAATTGCACTTCACCTTGAAAGCTATCATCACAGCCTGTGTTTTTCCAGATAAGCCCCACTTAAGGGGGTGGGGGGGTGGGGATTGGTACTTCTTGTTAGTCACCCCTCAGTGGCAGAAGGGGCTGGGGTCTGGCTGTTTCCAGTCCTCCCGTGGCCTGTGCATGGTGCTGGTTCCCAGACTGGGCTTGTTTGCTGCTGTGGCCATTGTTCTTTCTAACCCCAGCCCATGAATGGTGCTGATTCATGGGGAGAGGCTTGGGTCTAGCTCCCAGTCCCATACATCTGCTACTTGTAGGGCCCACTTACAAAGAAAACCATCTCTTGGCTCCAGCTTTTTTTTTAAAATTTTGTTTTAAAGATAGTAAAATCCAACAAAACATAACAGAACAAAGTCAATCAAAACAAAACAGTAGAACTGGTACAGAACTTCAAAGCAAGATACTAGGAAAACAATAGCTACTATAGTATATCTTGTTATCTACACAATAGTTGACCATTCCATCAGGTATAGCAAAATCAAACCAAAAGCAAAACAGAGTAAAACCAATAAAAACAGAATACAAAATAAAGCAAAAAAAAAAATTAATCAGAATAAAACAAAACAATGGAACAATATTGGGCCTCAAAGACAAGATAGAAGGGAATCCCCCATATTTGCTACATTGCATACTGTCATCCTCCCAGGAGAGGCTCAGACTGCTGGCCCCAGGCCTGCAAAATCAACCAAATAATACAAGCATTTAGTTGCTTCATGCACCTTAGTTGTTATCAACTTAGCCGGTCCTCTGAACCAGCGGGTTGCTTGGGGGAGGGGGGAGCTGTCCTTGATTCTTAGCCCACAAGCCCATAGGCTTACAAGAGGCACATATCATTCCCTTCCTGGGGTCTGCACTGGTTGCATACCACTTACCAGGAAGGCAGGCTAGTTGTCTTCTGGTTTGAACCTCCCTGACCCAACGTGGCTGGTTCTCGGGAGGCACATCTTTCTCTTCCTGGAGTCCGCGCCAGTCATGCACCACTCACCAGGAAGGCTAGCTAGTTGTCTTCTGGTTGGAGCCAGCCTGCCCAACATGGTGGGTTCTCATGAGGCACATCTTTCTCTTCCCCTCTTGGCTCCAGCTTGATGGAGATGTTGCTTCTGCACCACAGAAGGTGATCAGCTACCCTATACACATGCCAATGCCACAGCTCTATGCATGGAGGCACTGTGACTTCCCATGTGGCCACAGGCCTTCAGTCCCCACTTACTGCCACAGGTCCCCTCTTCCTCTCCAGCAACCAAAGAGTCCCCTTTCCTCCTTTCTAATTCAGCTATGCATTTTGTATTTTCACTCTTTTTTTGTTGTTGTTGTATTTTCAAAGTCTTATATTTTTATCAAGCATGGGTTTAGGTTTGAAGCAGGAGAGACCTCCCTGTGAGGTCCGTTGATCAGTTTAACCAGAGATGTCACTGATTTTTGACTTTCTTTTCTTGCATTTCAGATATATTTTGACCACAGTGTATCATATTTTGGGGATTATTTGGTCAGTTTCTCTGGTCATGATCACAATTTATGTGAAGGGGTGGGTGGCCCTGGGCTGAGAAGGACACATGATAGGGGGAATCTGTGAGTGGAGGAAAATGGGTGAGAAGGAACTCCATAGAGGACAGATGAAGCTGCACTCCTCAGACCGTATGTGTCAGAGCACTGGAGAATAACCAAGAACTGGCAGAGGGCTGAAGGCTGTGGCTGGTGCTGAAACACACATGGACAAGCACCCAGCCATGTATCTCCATTACCTTCTACCCCGATGCTTCCCTTGACTGCACATGTGTAATGTCCAGCTTTTTCTGCAGAAGTAGGTCTAAGGGTGAGAAGAGAAGAAACGCTCTGTGTAGCTCCAGTGATGGCCATATGTCCCATGGGAGAAAATAAAAGGCCAAAAAATGTGAATATAAGAGGGCAATTCAGATGAACCTAGGGAAACAATTGGGTTTCCAGAGCCTGAAGACAGGGAAATGTCAGTTTCATGTATTCACCTATGCTCCATGCATCCATCCATCATTCTACCTGTCTATTTAGAAGTAATCCTAGCCCTGGAAGACAGGGAGTGTCATCGATCTCTGGCTAAGGTCCAATAGTGGGTCCAAACTGGACGTGGTGGCACACACCTATGATCCCAGCACTTGGGAGACTGCAGCGGGAGGATTGTTGCAAGTTGGAGACCAGCCTGGGCTACAAAGGGAACTCAAGGTCAGCCTGAACTGCATAGTGAGACCTTGTCTCAAAAACACATTAAAAAAAAAAAAAGAGCGGCTCCAACCTCACTCTTTCTCCTTGGAGAAGTAACCAAGTACAAAAGAGGAGGTCTATCTTAAAAAGTCCAGAGCCGTAAGTTCTCCACTTGGCTTTGTAACCTGACCATTCTGAACCTCAGAGACCTCCTCACCTATAAAACAGGGACAGATTACCAGAAGGTGGGTGGGGACTTTCCACATTGAACATTCCATGCCTGACCCTTTAGCCACTGATGTCATAATATGGAGCTCGCTGTGATTGGCCCATAGCTTCCCCCAGCTCTGCTGTTCTTTTGGTCATGGGAACAAGATGGACTCACCCTGGATCTTCCCTACTTGTGCTCCTCTACTATGGGCAGCTCTTGGCATGGCTTAGGATTGTGGGTGATCCAAGTTTAGGTGTGACTAGAGACTTGAAGGAGCATGGGACCAGACAAGGGTTCTGGGTGGGGACAGGCCCCCCCCAGGATCACGTAATCCCCTTCCTGCAGATGTGTACTACAATGAAACTGAGGCAAAGCTGTTCCTGCAGTTTTATGACCAAACAGCCAGGACTGTGTTGAAGCAGTTCGTGGAAGCCACTTGGAACTATGTCACCAACATCACCAAGCCAAATCAAGAGGAAATGGTATGGTTCCACCTTCCTGCTCCCTACTCTTTCCTCCCTTTCCTGTTCTCAGGTGTTATTGGGAATTAGGACCCTTACCTGCTGACCCCTGCCTAGAGCTAGAGGGAAGAGGGAAGCCCAAAAGCTCCAGATCTCTTAGTGGCCCTAAACTTGTTTTACATAACAGTCTCTTGGTTCTTCTCCCTCTTTAAATCCATCCTCCTTTCTTCTAGGGACCCAGGCTTTTATTACTCATCCTCTTAGCAAATCTTCAGTGATTTTGGGCCCTTAAAATGGGATTTGGGAGTGGGAAGAGAAGTCATGGCCCTGGGAGTTCAATGTGGGACACCTATTGCCTTTCTCAATCTGCCACAACAAATACGGTGACTCTCTTTCCAGCTGCAGAAGGAGCTAGAGAGGTCCCAGTTCATGAAATACTTCGGCATCCGGGCCCACCTGTTTAAGATCACCCAGTTCCAGGACCCAGCTGTGAAGCGCATGCTGAGTAAGCTGCAGGACTTAGGCAAGGCGGCCTTGCCCCACGACGAGCTTCGGGAGGTGATGGACAGAGCCCCAGGGCTCCAGGCACACCCTCCCTAGCCCAGCAATGGGTGGGTCATACCTGGTGGGGAGCCAGTGTCTGGGACAGGAGGTGGATAGTGAGAGCAGAAGTAGAACTTCCTCTATGGGAGGAGGGTGGGTGTTTCACCCAGACCCACCTCTTCTGGTTTATGAAGCTAGTGCTAGTGGCAGCCCAGGGGTACAGGCCTGCCCTGGGTGACACCTGTCCCCCCCAGTACGCCAAACTTCTGGCCTACATGGAGACAATATACAGCCTGGCCCAAGTGTGCCTGGATGAGGGGCCCTGCATGCCCCTGGAGCCTGGTGAGTGCCCAAGCCCTGCCCCTTCTGTGGACCTCCCAATCCCAAATGTGCTCCCTTATTGGAGGAGGACACCCAGAGTGGATAAGGGCAGAGGCAGGAGGGGCGTGGGGGTTCCATGTGACTTCTTTTCTGGGCACAGACCTCGAAGAAATCATGGCTACCTCCAGGGACCAGAAGGAGCTGCTGTTTGCCTGGGAGGGCTGGCGGGACTCTGTAGGTCGCCAACTCCGCCCCGTCTTCTGGCACTACGTGCAGCTCAGCAACAAAGTAGCACAGCTCAATGGTGAGCAGTCTGGACACAACTCAGTCTCAGGACAGTGCCCACGCAGGGGCAAAGTTGAGTCTTCAGAGGGAGGCACAGAACCCGGACCTACAGGTGCAGGCCTGTAGCTGAGGCCCACAAATATCAACAGAGCGGCTGCTGTGTGCTGGATGCTACAGAGGTTCTGAGGCTATGTAGGTGACACTTGCTTGTCCTGTGGGCTTGCAGTCCTGTAAGGAAGCATTAGTCAAGGACACACTTGATGATGGTGCAGAGGAAGGTGCTGCTGAGGGAGGAAACGAGGAACGCCTCCGTCATTTACCCATGCCCAAAACAAGCCAAGCAGGAGGAGAAAAGCATCCTGGACAGCAGCCCCACATCGGGAGGGAGGCAGAGTTTGGAGAATGAAAGAAGCCCATTATGGCCACTGGGCTGAGGTTGAGGCAGTGCCCAAGCTGGGAGACAGAGGACAGGATATTGCAGGCAGTGTGAGGATGAGGAGGGACTCGCTGTGGCCGAGAGAGGGCAGAGCCTTGAAGGCATGGAAAGGAGCTCACACTGCGGCTTCACTTCATACTTTTCCCTCTCTGATCTGATCCAACATGGACAGTGGCCTTGGGAGGTAATATTCCCATTTTGCAGATGAAGATCCAGAGGACCAGGGAGCTTGAACAGCTTCCCAAGAAGGCATCTAGGTCTCCTGCCTCCCAGACCAGGCTAAAAGGTGGTGTGGTGAGTGCCTGGCAAGTCCCCTCTCCTGCCCTAGGGTACGAAGACATGGGAGCTTTGTGGCGCGCTAAGTACGAGTCAGACACCCTGGAGCAAGACCTGGAGCAGATCTACCAGGAGCTGCAGCCTCTCTACCTCAACCTGCATGCATATGTGCGCCGTGCCCTGTTCCGCCACTATGGGCCTGAGCTAATCAATTTGCGGGGGCCTATTCCTGCCCACCTGCTGGGTAAGGGTCTGCTGGTGGCAGGGGAGGACACTCAGTCAGAGGACAGACTGTTCTCACCTCCTCTTAACCCTTCCACACTCCTTCCAGGGAACATGTGGGCTCAGTCCTGGGCCAGGATCCTAGACCTGGTTCTGCCTTTCCCTGAGAAACCCCCCGCGGACATCACGAAGATAATGAAAAACCAGGTCAGTGCTTGGCCCCTGGATGTCCTTACCCTCAGGTCCCTGGGTGAATGGGGAAGTGTACATGTACTCCCCCCACCACAGCACTGGAAACCTGAGAAAATGTTCGAAGAGGCTGACAAATTCTTCATTTCCTTGGGGCTGCTATCTGCCCCACCTAACTTCTGGAAAAAGTCAATGCTGGAAAGGCCGACAGATGGGCGGGAGGTGGAATGTCAAACCTCTGCCTGGGACTTCTACACTGGTGATGACTTCAGGTAACTATCATCGACATGGCCTGCGGCCAGCACTATACTTCCACATCCTCATCCCATCCCCCATCTGCCTGTCTGAGGTCACATGGGGTGAGGAACTGTGGGGGGAGAGCCCAGCCAAGGGAGGGGGGATGTGAGCCAGAAGCACAGAAGGGGAGATGGACGTGAAAGCCTGGAGTGGGAAAGGATAGCAACCAAGGCTTATTCATGCCGGTTCCTTAAGGAAGTCTGAATGGAGAAGTATCCCCATCTTCCCTGGGCATTTTCATGCTCTTGACCCTTTTCCTTTAACTCTAGGGTAAAGAAATGCACTGAAGTGACCATAGAAGACCTGCTCTCCATCTTCCACCAGATGGGTCATATCCAATACTTCATGCAATACCAGAACCTCTCCACCATCTTCCGTGAAGGTGCCAATCCCGCTTTTGAAGAGGCTGTGGGGGCAATGATCACCCTCTCTGCCTCTTCCCACAGGCACTTGTTCAGCACAGGCCTGCTCAGCCTCCAGCACCAGGACTCAGGTGGTGGGGACCAAGGGGACAATAGGAAGGCAACCTGAGCCTGGGGCTGCAGCTTGGAGGGGGTGGGTGGGGCCATCTGGGCAAGGGTAAAGGAAGGGAGAACTCAGGAGCTATCTCCTAATTGCCCTGACCTCATCCCCAGAGGAGGAAGTCAATTTCCTGATGGGCATTGCCCTGGAGAAGATTGCCTTCATCCCCTTCAGCTATCTGGTGGACGTGTATCGCTGGAGGGTCTTTGATGGCACCATCCAGAAGAACAGCTACAACCAGGAGTGGTGGAACCTCAGGTGGGAAGGTGGCTGCTCTGGATTCTTGGGTCTATTCCCGCACCTGGTGTGGGCAGCACTTGGCCACCACTGCCAGAGGGTGGTGTTGGCCTCTCCTTTAAAAGAAGAGTGGGGCACAATGTCGGTGACTCTCAGGCCTAGAGAAACCCCAGGGCAGTGTGGGATGTTTGCTGTCACCAGACAAAAGCAGCCATGCTGTAGTGCATAGACCCAGTGTGGGTAATCCTGAAGCCTCATTCTGAATCTGGCACCAGCACTGAGCTGCTCTCTTAACTGCTCCAGGCTTCAGTCTCATCTGTGAAAGAGGGATCCTGGCAGGCTTTCCCTGCTCCCTGGTTAGCTAGGAAACTTCCATCATGATTGTTTCTGGGATTCTCTAAGAACAGAACATTGACCACCAAGCAGGCCCCCCACCTCCCTTCCTTCCTTCTTCCCACAGTGAGGCCAGGAAGATAGAGGAACAGAGCCTGAGCAGTTTTCCTCTGAGAAAGAGTGCCCATAGGAGAAATGCAGGCTCACTGCCCTAACACACAGGCCACAGCTAACAAAGGAGCCCACCAGCAGTCAGGCAGGGCATTTGATTGAACATCAAATATGGATGACCAGGGCTTCTCCATTTCCACCAGGTGTCAGACTGACTAGGTTAAGGTTTCTGGACACAGGATGACACGGACTACTGTGTGAGACCTGCAGTGCAGCCCCTTTGCTACCACTCTGTGTTGTGCTCATTCAAAATGGTCACCTCCCAGCAGCAGTAGCCAGCACCCACAGAGGCCACATGTCCAGCCCGAGGTCACACCCCAGCAGTGGCAGAACTGGGTACTCCTCCTTGTCTTGTTCTCCTAACCCCAGCCCATGATTTCAGGTGCAGGTCTCTCTGGTGGGGTCAGCAATGTCTTGATCTTGTTTCACCCAAGAGCACTTCCCCTCCCCAACCCAGCTATCTGAGTATCCACAGGGAACCTTTTCCTTTCTCTACCAGCCATGCCCACCACCAACCAGCCAACGAGCCCCGGGGCTGAGTGAGGGCTGGCAGCTCCCTGGGCCTTGAGCAAGGAACCTCCAGAAGAACCTCCCAACAACCTGCTCACCCCAGGGATGGTTCTGAGGTACCAGTGAACCAACAATACAACAATGAGTCTCCCCATAGACATTGTCACATCCCTATGACGGATCATTTTAATCTCCATTTTACAGTCATTTTATAAGAAGGCTCAGTGACAATCAGTCCCCTGATCTCCTGCAGTAGTACAGTTCAGAGGAGCAAAACAGCCTCAAGTAGTCAGTCTGCCAGTGACTAGTTCTGTGTCTTAGGCCACTTCCTTGATCTCCAAATCCTGGTTTCCTCATCTGTAAAAAGGGGCACAATAATAGTAGTACTGTGCCACAGCGATGTTTCTCTGTTCTCTTCTTAGCATTATTTACTAGAGGAAATTACCTCATTATTGGTCTATAATCTATTCCCTTTCATTAGGATGGATGCAAGCAGAGACTTGGCCTTGCTCGTTTCCTCTGTGACACCTCTCCAGAGACCAGGCCTGTGTTGAGAAAGCACAGGGGTTCACAAGCACAGCTCAGAGCACAGAGGAAGTGCTCAGTCAATGTTATCTGCTATTATGGTTTCATTCTGATTCCCAGTCCCAAGTGTTTTCAGTTATTTAATGAATGAAAATATATCGATTGTTGTCTGCATGCCAGGTCCAATTTCGATAGACACACACAAGTACTTTGAAAAAGCATATGCTCTGGGATCCTTCAGGTGCCTCTACCAGGACCCTGTTTTTCCCCTGCCAGGTTAAAGCACCAAGGCCTGTGCCCACCTGTTCCTCGGACAGAGGATGACTTTGACCCAGGTGCCAAGTTCCATGTTTCTGCCAGTGTGCCCTACATGCGGTAAAGGTTTGGGCCCTGTCTGCAGTCTGCTCTGGGAGGTGGGGTTTGGGAGCCATGGGATGAGGCTGAGAATTTCCAGCAAGGGCCTAGGTCCAAATGCTACCCATTCCTCTGCCTGCTTCTTCCCATCAGGTCGTACAGTCTTCTTAGGTCTGTGCCCTGGGGTCCTTTGAGCTTTTCCATTAGATCCTGTGTGGAGGGCAGAGATGGTGGTCATATTCTAATCTAAACCATCCCTGCTGCCCTCAGAGGAGATCAGGAAAGGGGAAGGTTGGGGTGAGCATTGGTTTACAAAGTTACACAAAGAAGGTCCTTGTATTCTAGGCCAACTCAAGGGAGGGCCTTGCTTAGGGAGCCTACACCCAGCTGGTGACTGCGGGCATGCACCCTGTGGCCTTTGCAAACTGGAGCTGCCTAGCCTGAAGTGGCTTGGGGTTTCTCAGCCCTGATCCTATCCTGCAACCTGCCCTTGTGTTCCAGGTATTTCCTTGGCTTAGTGCTCCAGTTCCAGTTTCATGAAGCTCTGTGCAATGCCTCGGGCCATGCGGGTCCACTGCACCAGTGTGACATCTATAACTCCAGGGTGGCTGGGAAGAAGCTTGGGTGAGTGGCCTCCTCCGTCATTTGTCCTCAGCTCTTCTGTCTCCCTTGTAAGCAACCCTGCTCAAGGCCCCCTCTCCTCACCCAGCCTCCCTGGGCTACCTGGGCAGAACTTCACTGAGCTTACATGCTGGATCACCCTTGTGTCAGACTGCAGTCTTTCCTACATGAATTGGAACACATTTCCTCTTGTTGGTCAGACACTATTGGACCCCTTCTGCTAATGCACTCACACACACACACACACACACACACACACACTCACACACACAATCAAACCATCTCTCCTGTTCTGTGGTGTTTTACTTTGTTTCATTTTGGTCTTGAAGTAGACTTGGAGAGGCTGGGGAACCTGAATTGAAAGTACAAAGCACTTATTAAGACATACCAGGCTCTCTGAGGAGTGTTCTTACTGTTTTATATTAGTATCTCTTAGCTTTGCAAAGTAAATATTATTATCTGTCCTTTACAAATATGCAACCAAAAGGTCAGGGAGGTCACAGGATTGCTACTCATTGATGTAGCAAAAAGCAAAGTCATGCTTTCAACCCAGAACTGACTCCAAAACATTATCTTTTACACTGTTGCCTCCATCAGTTAAAGTATACTAGTCCTGGTGAAATTAACTTCAAGTCTACTCCAACCATTGATTTGTGCAGTCCACCCACAATGTGGGTTTTTTTCCATTGATTTCCACTAATTTCAATGTGTCTGTTTCCCTAATTGGTCAAGGTTACTTTAAATCTTATTCATATTCCCAGAGGGTTCAGAATGTCACATAATTTAGTATCCTTTGCATACTTAATGAGTGTACTTGTGATTCTGCCATGCAATATGCCTGTGACCAGCAGGCCAGATGGAGTTTCAGGACTGGTTCCCTGGGCTTTACTCACAGGGCGGGATGAACCTCACATGACCAACATCTCCCTTGTCTATTTGTTCTTTACTTTTTCATACTATGAGGGGGCATTCTAGATGATGCTTAGCTTTGAGCTTTTCTGAGTATGTTCAGTATAAAAGCACCTCTCCTTGTATTCTTGTCTGTGGCTACCTATCGTGTATTCATTCAGCAAAAATTTACTTGTGCCGGTGCAAACCAACCACCCTGAATTCAGCGGGGGGAAATAGATCTGAAATAATTAAGTTCCATAATATGAGAGAAGTGTGGAAGCAGTAGAAAAGGCCTTGGTTGAGGGTTAGGAGATTGTACTTGGAGATCAAGAAAGGAACTCTGTACTCAAGAAACAGCAGATGTTTTGTTTTCTTTGCATCAACTCACTTTAATTCCTCCTTCATCCCACCTCCTTGATGGGGAATTTGACCTTGGCCATCCTCACCACTTCCTTCCTCCACCCCACCCTGGGTGTATAGGGTTTTCAGGGTCTGACTTGGCTCCAAAGTAGATGACCAGTCATACCCTGCCCTTGCTCACCAGCCCCACCCTACATTGCCAACCAGACCCCTGATCCAGGAAGATATTGAATCTTCCAAGCTTACAACCTTAAGCACCATTTTCTGTGCAGTGGGCAAGTGAGAAGCTTCTGAGAAATGAGGATATTATGACAAAAGATTTTTTGTTTGTTTGTTTGTTTGTTTTTGTAGCACCAGCAATCGAACTCACAACCTGGCTCCTGCCAGACAGGCGCTTAAGCCACTGAGCCAAACTCACGGCCCTGAAATGAGAATATTATAAGCCTTGGGGAAGTTGAAATGGCAGCAAAGTGGAATGTGGGCTACACAATTGAGAGAGGGAAGGCAAGGTGGTAGGGTTGGGGAGGAGGGAATAGCAGGTGTTACTTAACCTGGCCAGTTTAGCCTGCTGCACAGTACACTAATCACTGATCAAATGAGTACTGTAGAAGAGAAAGTTTATTTTTGAGGTCACCAATAATGAGAGGAGTTACTCAACTCTCATATTCATGTCAAGGATAGGGCATGGGGATATTCATGAGCTCAGGCATGGAGTAATTGGAGGTTAACTAAAAGTAGGGGGTTGGGAATGTAACTTAGTGGTAGAACACTTAACCTGACAAGCATGAGTCCCTGGGTTCAATCCCCAATATCACTACCAAAAAATAAATAGATGAGTAGATAAATAGATAAAGGTGATATGGGTTCATTTCAAAGAGTTTATTCAGGATTTCTCTCAGTTTCACAGCAGGGCAGAAAAAAAGAAATTTTTGGCTACTCTTTTGGCTTTTGTGAAATGGAATCTTGCTATGTAACCCTGGTCAGTCTCAAACTCCAGACACAAGAGGCCCTTCTACTTCACTTCCAAATTATGTGGAACCACAGGGAGTCTATCACTGAACCTGATATGCCTAATGTATCTTAAAATTTGATTTTGCTACCTTTGACTCATCCTCCTAAATCCAAATGCTCTGACCAGGTGTTGGGAATGGGGAGTCAAAGTGGACCCCATTTAATTTCCCAAAGTCCCTATACCTCACCCAGCCAACTGTGGTGGGTGGGCCTGGCTTTGTTCGTGAGTCTGTCCTTGTCACTTTAGAACTGGGGGCTCCAGGTAGTGCCAGCTGACAGCTTTGCAGTCTCTGGCCTTCTGTGCTGTCTACACCGGCTGCAAGCTAGGCTCAGATCATATATCTTTTCATACCGGCCTACAGTCTTCTTTATGAACAGTTAGATTTTCAGTAACTGAGGCTTCCCGCTTCTAGTTTTTTTCTTTTTACCCAAGATTCAGCATCTAACAAAATCCTCTAGTCGTGGATTTTGTTTTTGCTTTTTTTTTTCCTTTCAAACATGATGGTTTTTTACTTTAATTTTTTTTCTTTCAGTATTGGCAATTTTTTACCTTAATTTTTCAGGAATCCTAACTACACTCTTCTGCAAAGTGTCTACCAATAATCCACTAACTTTTAGTTTCCCAACCTCATTCCTTCCCAGTTATTAAGTGAGGTGTGTAAGTCTTTGCAAGTGACAAAGTTTCATTAGTCATTATGTGATTTAATCCTTACCATGGGGACATATTCATGGAACCCATTTACTGAAGAGGAAATTCAGTTTAAGAGAGGCTTTAGCCGGGCGTGGTGGCCCACGCCTTTAATCCCAGCACTCGGGAGGCTGAGGTAGGCGGAGCATTGTGAGTTCGAGGCCGGCTTGGGCTACAACGCGAGCGCAAGTCCGGCCTGAGCTACATAGTGCAACCCTGCCTCAAAAAACAGGGCTGGGAGTTTGGCTCAGTGCCTTAAGCGTCTGCCCTGGCAGGCGCGAGGTTGTGAGTTCAATCCCCGGTGCCGCAAAAATAAATAAATAAATAAATAAATAAATAAATAAATAAAAAGAGAGGCTTTAAGTTGTATGCCAGAAGTTACACAGTGCAGAAGTAGCACTTCTGGGTTTTGAATCTGGGTTTCTGTTAGTCCAGACCCTACTAGTGCCCTCTGGACCTCCAGGCCTCACCTTTTTATTGGTCAGATCAGGGAATAACAGGCTAAGAAGGATCAACATATCTACCCACCACTGCTCTGCCAGGAGTCAGGGTGAGGAGCCTGGGGCCCTGAGCAAGTGCAGTAGGCCAAGCCAAGGTTCCACCACTGATAACTAGCACTGGGTGTGTCCTGAGACAGCAGACATTTGTGTGGTGCTGCAGGTGATACATGGAACATCTCCCACATTCTTGAGACCCTGAGTCTTCCCATACTCTGTAAGACCAGAAAGGATTGGAGAGCTGCTTCTGCCTACTGACACAGAACACCTCACAGGAAACGGTGGCTCAGACTTTGTGTCTATTTGAGTCCAGGAGAATCATCATCACAACTGTCTAATAAACATCAGTGGCAGCAGTTAACATTTATTGCCTCTCAGCATGGTAGCAAACCTATAAGGTAGATACTGTTATTATCTCCGTTTTATGAATATTGAAACTGAGGCTCAAACAGCTGCTAAGTGACTAAGCTAAACTTCAAACACAGATGAGTGTATTTCAAAGCTGGTGATCGTATCCATTATGCTGAGCTCTGTGGGAAAAATCTGGCTGGCAATGTGTGGAAGGATACCAAGAGGTCATAGCAGTACTTGTGGACACCCACACACACAGTCTTACAGTTACCCTCGCATCCTCCAGAGATGCTCTGAAGTTGGGCTCAAGCAGGCCCTGGCCAGAGGTTCTAAAGGAGCTGACTGGGCAGTCCAATATGTCTACAAAGGCTCTCATGACCTACTTCAAGCCACTGCTGAACTGGCTGGTGGCTGAGAACGTGCGGCAGGGTGAAATCCTAGGCTGGCCAGACTTCACCTGTTCCTTTGAAGGTTAGTTAATCTGATTCTGAGCCCAGCCATAATGTAACCATAGGCCCTAACCTGCCCTGCCCTGGGCCATTCCCTACCCCAACGCAGCCATAGCTCTCAGGCTGTCCATTGCCCAGCTTGAGCTGGCACAGCACTGCTGCTGGCTAACCCATCTCTACCAGGCCTGAGTACAGCCATGCCCAGCCCTGGCTCACTTGCTTCTTATACACCACCCAGCCAGACTGCCAGGTGGTGTCTGAGCAGAGGATCAGCATCTTGCCTCCTGACTAGGTTTCCTGGGGTATGTTACCTCACCCATGCCCATATCTTTCTCTTCCTTCTATTCATTCTCATCCTCCTTCTGCAACAATTTCCTCACCCATGATCTGAGGCTGAGAGAGAAGTCCAGTAGCAGTCAGATCCCCCCAACAGCCACAGGAAACCTAGGCCCCATTTGCTAGGCCCACCTGCTCTGTGAGATGTTCCTGTCTTCCACAGAAAGAAGTGCAAACAAAGTGGCATTACTGGGTCTACAGATGACGCCTGACCAGGTTACATTTGGGCAGTGGGTGCTGCTGGTTCTGAGCTTCGTCATGTTCCTGGTGGTCCTGGGACTGGCCTACAGGCTGTACTTCCTAGAAAAACAGTCACTAGACCAGGACAGCATGATACTCAGCACCCTGCCTTATACCTACTTCCTGGGTGTGCCCATGGAGCCCCGACAGGCTGCTCGAAGACAGTGGATTCTGCTGGGCCTCTGCTTCATCCTGATGCTATGTGTGATCAGCTTAACCATTCGGATCTTCACATACCACCACGAGAAGCCTCCGTGGATGACAGCTGAGTAGTAGAGCAAGGACTAGCTGCCAGTGAGACTGGTGAGGCTGAGGGACAGGAGGAGGGTGGATGACAAGAAGGGAACAATCTGAAGGCATAGTGCCCAACTATGACTGGGTGCAGACCTGGGTACATGTGGTGTTTTGATTGTGTGTTTGCAAACCCAAATGTGAGGCCATATGTATAGGCAACAACTCTGTGTGATACTGTGTGTAGCCTGGGTTCCAGGCCACACCCCTTCCCGCCCTACTTCCCCCCCCCCCCAGGTTCAGAATCCATGGTTTTAGTGACCTAGTAGCTGTGTCCTTTGAACTGGCCCTCACCTCACAACTGATTCTTCAAATTGCTGGGTTTTGGTTTAGGAACCCAGCTGTGGGGTTTGGGAGGCTATGTGGGACTTGGCTGTGTCTACAGAACCCAAGCAGTCTCTGTTTTGGTTAGAAAAAGGATCTTGCTTCAGTTCCCTTACAAAATGTCCTCGAGTAGAACTGGACATTCCTTTACAAATTGGTGCTATCTAGTTCACAAGCACTGTGGACCATGCATCGCTTCACTGATCTGGCCCACCCTGTGTTTGGTTGCATAATGTACTGTGGTCCTAAACAGCTCTTTGTTGGCCACCTGAGATCCAAGTAGTCTCACAAACTGCCCCGTGGTTCTCCCTAACCCAGCACAGGCCCTCCCAAATGGAGACAGTGGGTAGCTGGGCATTAAGCCAGGCATGATTAATGATTGACTTCTTTAATATTTAAACAAAGCTCATCTCCAGCCACTCTGCTCCGGAGATGGCCTTGTTCAACACACACACCTGCTGCCTGGCTGGTTGCCCTGGGGAGCAAGCACAGGACAAACAGCACCTTTCCAGGCTCAATGGGGGTGGGGGAAGATGGTGAGAAGAGAGCTGTAGGAGAACATCTGAGATATTAGTGCATTAGGAATAAGTCTGGGAAAGGATGGGGTAGGTCTCTCCCCTTACCCTTTCCAACTCTTTCTCTCCAGTTTTTGGCCCCAGAGATATCACACCCAATATTTTTAGACTCACTAAGTCTGGACTAAGGTGCCAGGGGTTCCTGAGAAGCCTGAGAGTCACTGTGTGTCAGAAAATAGGGGAAACTTGAGGGGAAGTACATTATAGCTAGAAACCACAGAGAAGGGGCACCAGCGCTGCTGCTGAGTTGATAGGAGGATAGCCAAAAGATGGGACAAGCTCTCCCCCAGGTTAAGGATCTGAGCCCCAAAGTCACAAGTTCAGGGCACAGAGGTACCAGACCAAGATCTCCATGGCTCTTATCTGTGCCTATATATATTTCTAGAAGTGTTCCTATGTTATGACTGAGCCCACACACTTCCTACTCCAGCCCCCAGTTGCATAGCACCTTCATTTTATGTCTCAGTCACTGTTTTTGGCTTTCTGTACTGTAGAATTCTTATTTGTGCCAATGATTAACTCTTAGATACACACATCAAGAGTATGTCTTTGTGTAACATTTCTAGTCAGCAAAAACATTTGAATGAGTAAAAGAATGCATGAATGTCCCACTGCCCAAGTCTCTCCTCAGAGCTCAGCATCCCACACACTGAGCCTGTGAAAATCACCCCATTTTTTCTCCACAGCCAGCCTGACACCCCCCCACCTAGACACAGGGGCAGCCAGGACACCTCTGCTCTTCACCAGGAGGCCACACCAGCAGCCCTCTCATCTCCCAGCTACAGTGGCCAATGAGGCTCCCATCAGGCATTGTGATTCTGCGTGGCAAATGTACACCTAGCCAGGACCCCCAGCCTTCACCAGACTCCAGGAAAAGCCTCAGTGAACCTCCATGGCCATCCTCCCCTCATCACCCCATCCCCTCATTTAAGGTTTATTTTGCCCAAATATATCCTTCAATAACTTCACATTTCTTCCAAAATGTCTATCTGCTTAAGAACTTGGTTGCCCACCAATTAAATCTAGATACTCAAAATGGCATCAGACAGTTTTTGTCAATTACCCTTTACCCCCATAACCCAGCTCAGCCCTCCTGTGCTGTTGGACCACCATCCTCCTCAGCCTTTGCCTTAGGCACATGCTCCATTTTGAATATTTGCTCTCTTGGCTCAAAACTGACCATTGGACTCTCTGCAATATTCGAAGCCCATCAAGATGCTCAGAAAACAGTGGTCCCCTTACCCTATTCTCCAATAAACCTCACTCCATGCATTATTCTACTATGCTCATTTTCAATCAGTACTCAAGCATCGGTGGTCACTTACTAATAAGTGGTTTAAAATCTGCCCTTTCAAGCTATGTCTGCATTCTAAGAGCTCTCAGGCCTCTAAAGAAGGCACCTTATTGCATATTTCATGTACACCTTCTTGTGTATTCTAGCCCAACCTCCCAGGACTGGGCTTTGGTTGTGTTTGCCACCAGGCATACAGGGTGGATACTGGGGCCTGGCTGGAAGCTACTTGTCACGGGCCGACAGAAGACCTAAATGTACCGTTATCAGGGTCAGGCCCAGAGGTCAGACTCTGGAGAGAGCTTTTAGCAAAAGACCACCTGTTGTCCCAAACAACTCCTGCCTGTTGTCTCCCAATGCTCCCTTGTACTGGGAGAGGAAACTGCCCTTCAGTACCCGAAAGGGGGTCCAGGAGAGACTGACTGAGGCCTCAGAAAATTCTACCCCATCCCAGGCCCGGTCCTATACTCCCCACCCTAGGATTCATGACCCAGTCTCTGCCAGGTGGGTCTGAGAGAAATTGCTTAGACTCTGCGAACCCTACAAGCCCCAGCGCGCGCTTCTTTCAGCACCACAGCGCGGACAGCTCCCGGGGAGTAGCGGAGGGGAGGAGGTGCGGCGAGCTGCGGTTGTGGGAAGGGACAGAGGGTAGGAGAGGGGCAGGGAGAGGCGGGGAGAACTGGGGAGGACTGGGGAGGCCGACGCTGGCGGCCGGGCGGGGCCCGTAGCCGGCGGCCCTCCCCCGGGGCGGCGCCCACCCCGGAGTCGACGCTGCTGAGCCCCAGGACAGGCAGAGACTGCAGGGAGCCGGGGGTGCGGGTAACTCCTGGCTGGGGCCACGGAAAGATGCCGGTCCGTAGGGGCCACGTCGCGCCCCAAAACACTTACCTGGACACCATCATCCGCAAGTTCGAAGGCCAGAGTGAGTGTGTGTGTGTTGGGGTGGGGATGGGGGCGATCCGGAGTCCTCGGTTGGTGGCAGAAGCGGTCAGACCCCTTTACTAACTTGTGTTGGGGCAAACAGGAGAGCGGGTGCCATTCTGAGAGCAAAATCCTTTGCTTTAAAGCATCCTAAACTCCTCCATACTGGTAAACAGGCAGACTGTAGCTCCTACCCCTTCCCACAGAATAGTTTTCTTGGTGCTCAAGCCCTGGCTTCCTTTGTAGTCACTGCTCTGCTTTCCCCTCCGGACCGTACCCCCAACTCTAAAGGTTTCCTTGACTCCTTTCCTTTCCCCTGGCCATGCTGCTTTTCCAGGTCTGACTCTCAACTGCTTACATCCCTGCTCTCTTGGACCTTCTTCACTCTTCTCAAGTCTTGAGCCTTTCTCCCACTTCACCAGCCTTTGCTGCCCTGCTCTTCCCACAATCCTCAGGACTGATTCCCCTCCCCTGCTTTACTGGTCACTGTCCTCCTCCCTCCTCCTTCACCCTCACCCTCTACTCTCAGCAGGAACGACTTTCCCCTTGATCTTGTTCTTCTTCCCTCCCCCAACCTGACTTTCCCCTCCTCCCAAGCCCTGCTCCCTCATCTAAATTCTCACATCTAAATTCCCTTTCCTGCTGCCACCAGTCCCCATAATCTTTCCCTCCCTGCTGCCCAGTGCTGGCTTCCAGAGTCTCCCTACCTCTTACCTCCCACCCCAGGTCGTAAGTTTCTGATAGCCAACGCTCAGATGGAGAACTGCGCCATCATTTACTGCAATGACGGCTTCTGTGAACTCTTCGGCTATTCCCGAGTGGAGGTGATGCAGCGGCCATGCACCTGTGACTTCCTCACAGGCCCCAACACCCCAAGTAGTGCTGTGTCCCGCCTGGCGCAGGCCCTGCTGGGGGCCGAGGAGTGCAAGGTGGACATCCTCTACTACCGCAAGGATGGTGAGACACAGTTGGGCTGGGGGTTCTGCAGGGCAGGTTTGGCTGACCTCCTCTCTTGTCCCACCAGGTGACCTGGTAAATCTAAGGTAAATCTAAGGACAAATGGGCCTGGACAAATCCTACCCTCTCTCTCTGGGCCTCCATTTCCTCACTGGTAGAGGGGAAGCAATGGGTTTTGGATGCTCTGCCATCTGTGTTCTTTTTCAGGGGTTTGGGACAGGCTCATCCAGCAACTGATACTGACCTGGGGCTCCATCATCCCTTCCCTTTGTCCTCGGTCTCCTGGCTATCCACTTTGTCACTGTCAGCCCCAGCTGTCAGGCAGCTGGGATGGAAATTAACCTTTCCTCATCTGCGGCTACTCTGGGAATTAGGGGAGGAGTCACCCCTTCAAGGCCTCTGCAACCAGGGAAGGTGTGGGAGCTCCTGGTTGGCTCATCTAGCTGCAGCTCTTTGAGAAGATAGGGTCTGGAGTTTGCTCCAACCAAGAAGTTCACCCAGGTGGAGTTTGAATTATTGCTGCTACCCAAAATTATTGCAAGCAAAATAGTCTGGGACTGAGGACAAAGCCCAGCAGCCTTTGAGCTCATCCTCCCAGAACTACAGTATGCCCAATATAGCTGGGAAAGAAGTGTTGATGGGAAGTAGGATCAGAGCTTGAAAGTCCTTTTGGAAATCACCATGATCAAGGCCCACAGCTAGTCTAGTTCTATATTAGAATTACCTGGGGCATATTTTCCAAAACATATCTTCCCTAGAGAGAGAGGTTGACTCACAATGCACAAGCAGAGACTAGGCAAGTGCATTTGGAAAAATCTCCTAGCAGTTCTGATGTCCTGCTAAGTTTGGGAACCACTGGTTTAGATAAATCCCTTCGTTTTATGACTGTGGGACTTGTCAAAGATCTCACTGCTAGGGTCCAACCAGACACTGGAGCTGAAGTCTCTGGATCGTTTCCTAAGAGATATCTGTTCTGAGTAATCCCAAGATTTTTTTCCCAAGAGGAAAGAAAGGACTGAATTCCCTCTGTCCTTGGAGACAGGACTTTTGGAAAAGGAAGCCTCCAGAAGAGAGAAGCTCCCATGGAAAATAGCATGAAGGCCAGTATAGAAAAATGTCTTTGGACTGGGACTAATGGGTACTGAGAGCTGAGGTTCCAGGGGCCTAGGTGTGTGTGAGTGAAACATGAGTGTGAGTGTGAATTTAAGAATGTAAGAATGTGTGTGTGTGTGTGTGTGTAATTATGGGCTTCTGGGGGCTTCTTGGGCAGTTCTGACTATTGCCATGGTTGTTGCTTGCTGCTACAACCCAAGAAAGCAGCAGGTGGGAAGTGCTGTGGCAAAGGCAGAAACTGGGGACAAAGAAGAATCTGGCTTAGTTTGGCAGAACTCACAGGGTTAATGAAGTCAGAATATTTTTAAAGCTGTGACCTCACCTTTTCACATCACTGCAGGGAGGAGGTGACAGTCAGGGGAGTGAGAAGGGTCCTGGAGGAACAGGATGGGACAGTAGGAGGTGAGGGGAAGCAGGTCTTTTCTGTTCCCTTCCTTGACCCCAAAGCTCTATCTGTACTTCAGAGGGTGAAAGCTGATCCCAGATCCTGGGGATGTCAGATCAAGGCTCTTGGAGTCTCATCAGCACCCTGCAGTTTCCTGGGCAGAGAGCAGAGGTCAAGGCCAAACTTTAACCCAAACCCTGCCAAGGTCCTCCAGCTATTAGAAGAGACCCAACTAGAGTTGGAGGGTGGCCCTGAACGAAAATGGAAATTATCCATATATACGGTGCTGTAAAAGTTCCAGACTGCCCCTACCCCACCCTCAATCCTTCCTTGTCCTGTTGCCCAGGTCTTTGACCATCTGGACATTCCTGAAATTGGCCTGAAACCCAGAAAAGGGAGCTTCCTGGCCTGCATTACACTAAGAGAAGGATATAGTGCTCAGATAACTTATGTTCACTTTATGATCCACTTTGACCACATGATTCTTTTTTAAAAAAGAATCATATGCATATACATCTTACAGTCCTGCTGACATATTAATGCTGATTTATTTCTTTCCAGATCAGTATTTTCTCTCTACTCCACCCCCTGACTCTAGGGAGGTGGGAAGGGGTCCTGAACAGATCTCTAGCTGGTTTATTTATAATCCTCTTTTCCTCTAAAAGGGTAATCCACTGCATAAAGTCGACTCAGAGGCTGGAGCACTTGGTAAAAATCACCCCCATGAGCCAAGGTCAGAGACTCTTGAGAAATCAAGGCTCTTTTTCCACTTTTCTTTGCTAGGAAAAGTAACAACTTAACAAATAAGGATGAAGGGGGACTGTCACAAGACCAGAACAAATGAGAGTCTAGGGGGAGGCATGGAGGGTGCTCAATCCTCCCTTACTCCTGCCCCACTGGGCACTTGCCAGAGGACCCAGCCCTGTCTGCCTTTACTAGTCCTCTACTCTGATGAGCCCAAACCAGAATCCTGTAATCTCTAGGCCAGACTAGAGGAGGATTGGGGCTTTTCAGTCCTCAGCTCCACTTAAGGAGGACAGGGCAAGGCTGAGGTCAGGAGCTGCTATCTGCCCTCCCTCTCCCCCAGTGCCTTTCACACACTCACCTCTAAGTGCCAGGAGGGCCAAACTAGAGACAGCATGGTGCAGTGTGGTATAGTCACCCTCCTAGTGGCAGCTTCCTGCAGCACCACTCATCCCTGAGGGCTCAGCACACTGCTAGAGGGAGTGTGAGGGAAGAACTCAGAGTAAAGCTATGGATGTAGCTCAGTGACTGAGTGCCTGCCTAGCATAAGTGAAGTCCTGGGTTCAACCCTCAATATCCTCCAAAAAAGGGGATGGTTGTAAAGAGGCTAGAGTGAGGGTCAGAGTAGGGAGGGGATGTGGGCAATGAGAGGCTGAATGAGAAGCACTGGGAGGAGCCCTTGGAAGGGAAAAATAGGCAAAGACTGTGGGTTCTCCTCCAGAGACAGGCAAGGACACCCGAACACTGCCACTCCTGGGCACAACCTAAGGCACTCACCTACTACTGCTCACCCAGTTACTTGTAGGCTGTGAGCTTTGGAGAAGCAAGGATAGCTACTCTGGGGTACAGGGAGAGGATGTGCTGGACTTCCAAATTCTCATAGCTGCCTGTTTGCCTATCCCAGACTGCTTACCTTAGACTGCCTACCCCAGGCTGCTCTAGCGCTTACTGCTGTGAGGGGCTGGTCTTTGACCCATTCCCAGTCTGGGTTTTCGAACAAGAGAAATAGTGAGGGGGAAGACCAAGTCCTGGCAACTTCAGCAGCATAGAAAGCCTGGAGAATTTTTACCCTGCCCCTTGCCTGCCCACTACCAGGCTCAGTCTCCGCAGTACCAAGGAGACTGGGGACATAATTTGACTTGAGAGACAGGAGCCTTGCCACACCCCAGGCTGACAAGAGTGACTATAGCAGTGCAATACCAGGAGAGGATCAAGCCAGGCAGGGGGCCTCTCCTCGGTGTGGATGTCTCCCCTGGGCCCAGGCAGCAGCTGGCAGATGGCTGCCTGGTGCCTGGGAGTCCAGGAATCTGATCCGGGAGATTCCTCTTCCTGGGAGGGAAGAGGGAGAGAAGAGGAGGGAGGCTCAGCTGTACACCAGGCCTGATGGCTATGAGAATGGGCTGGGGAGGTGAGCCATAAATAGTGCCTGGCCACTGTGCCCTTATATTTACACATACGTGCTTTCTTTATTTAATCAACAAATACGTGGGAGAAGCGAAGCAAATCCAAATCTGTCTTTGGGAGTACAGCTCTGCCTTTTGATCTGCATGGGCATCTCAGACCCTGTCCCTGAGGATCCTGCCCTTTCAGCCTGATGCCTGCCAGTAGTTTGAATTGAGGGACACAGGACCCCCATGGAATGCATGCTTATAGGGTCTGTTTTGTGATGTGCATCATTTCAAATGATTTTGTTCCACCCATTAATGGGAAGGTAGCAGGAGCCTGAAGCAAAAAGAGGGCACAGAGGCTGTGGTCAGACGTACAAAGGGGCCAACAGCTACGTTTGGGCTGCCCAGGAGGTGGAACACGTAGCATGAGGGACCTGTTCTGTCCCCAAGTTCCCTTTTCCTTCTCTCTGACTCCTATGACACTACCCTGCTTGCTCCCTGGTCCCAGCCTCTGCCTTGGGACCCTGTCCCAATACCCTCCTCCCAGACAAGACCCTTCCCTTTGCTAAACTGTTGTGTACTAAGATTCCAGGGATCCTTGCTCCATGTCCCCTCCCAGCCATGGCAAATCAGTTTCTCAAAACCCCAGTCTGTCACCTGCAGAACAGAAGTCTATGCCTGCCCCTGCAGGACCTCCTGAGACCTGAAGTGCCCACTAGATCTATGCCCAGCACTTAGTGTGCACCCAACAAATCGTTCCTTCCAGTGTCAGAGAAGGGGGCATTTTTGTGGTATGGTGTTATGGGAGCTCAGACTAGGCCAGCCAAAGTGACATGGGGGTAGAATGCCCCATCTCACCTCCCCACGTAATCCACTCCCATCTGCTCAGCTTTAATTACAGCAGAAACAAACCTTGAGGCCATGCCTGGACTTGGACCTAATGCTATGTTATCTCCTAATGAGCAGCTTAGTTGCTCTCCCCATCTCTGCCCTGTGAGTAAGGCCCTAGCTGGCCAGCCTTACCCACCCTCTACCCATTAGCTCCAGTCACTGTTTAGGCCTCTTCTCTCCAGTAGATGCCCTTAACTTGACCTTCACCCGGCCTCCTCCCTAGCCAATGGAGGAGACCCTTTCAGTGACCTCCCCTGCCCCCTGCTGATGGTGTTTACAGCCTCCAGCTTCAGATGCTTAGTGGATGTGGTGCCTGTGAAGAATGAGGATGGGGCTGTCATCATGTTCATCCTCAACTTTGAGGACCTGGCCCAGTTGTTGGCCAAGAACAGCAGTCGCAGCCTGACCCAGCGCCTGCTGTCTCGCAGCTTTCTGGGCTCTGGTGAGTGAGTGAGGTGGGCTGCGGGTGGTGGCGACCGGGGCAGGCTGGGGGCACCCACTGGAGCAGCCCGTGCCCTGGCCCTGGCTGCTCTGACCCAGGCCCTGGTTTCAGAGGGCTCTCATGGCAGGCCAGGTGGACAGGGGCCTGGCCCAGGCAGAGGCAAGTACAGGACTGTCAGCCAGATCCCGCAGTTCACACTCAACTTCGTGGAGTTCAACCTGGAGAAGCACCGCTCCGGTTCCACCACAGAGATCGAGATCATTGCTCCACACAAGGTGGTAGAGCGAACACAGAACGTCACTGAGAAGGTCACCCAGGTGCGAGTTGGCAGGGCAGGGAGGGCAGGGCTGTGCCAGGTCCCCCAGGGTTCCCTGCCAAGCCCTGGACCTGGGGTTCTCTGGGGTCTTGACTAACAGAGAGATGCAGCTTGTCCAGACCCCTGCTTGAATGGATTTTTTACACCTGAAGGGCTCCCCTAAGGCCATGGCCCTGAGACCAAGCTCCTGGAGCTGGGAGAAGTTGGGGTCAGCAGGGCCTGCAAGAGGGCTACCTCTTAGCACTGGAGGTATCAAGTGTAGGAGGGATCAAGGCAGCATGTGCAGGCCACCACTGGGGGCCTGCCCAAGTCACTTCCAGTCCCAGGGAAGGAGAGGTGGAAACAGCATGTATCAGGGCAATACAGAAAAAAGGAGAGAAAGGAGGGGTGGCAGGAGGCCCCCAGCCCTGCTCTTGCCCCTTGCCTTTGGCATGACAGCCATCTCCCCCTTCAAATGTACACAAGATCCTCCTGCATGTCAAGAAGAGACAGGGTAAAGCTGAAAACTGTTAAAGTTGAACAGCCTCTTAAAGACCCATCCCTGAATGTCCCTTCCCTATGTGGTTTCTTATTGCCCAGCTCAAGGTAAATGTCCTTGAGTTCACTCTCTCATGGGGCTTGATGGTCTGACCATTCCAGAGGGAAATATAGAGTCTTGCTTGAGGTTCCAGTGACCAGAGTCCTGGTACTGATTCACTGTGTGACTTTGGACAAGCGACAACCTCACCTTCTTGGCCTCAGGGCTTTCTTGTGAAAAAGACAGTTACGTGAAATGGTCTCCATTTGACTTTAAGAAGTGGTAGCCCTGCAGACAGTCAAAGCTCTAATCCACAGGGGGCCTAGGCCAAGGCTGAGCAAAGGAGTACAAGCCTTTTGGGAGGCTGTCTCTTCATGGGGGTAGGCTTTTTTCTCTCTGCCTCTTTCCATCAGAAGAAGTCAGTTCTGGAACAGATAGACCACTCAACCACTGAACCCCACTGAGTGCAAGGCCCTTGGGGAAGGAGACAGCCCAGGCTATAAGGGTGGGCCATCTGAGGTCAGGCAGAGTGAGAAAACCCCCAAATGCTAACACCGAGGCCTTTAAATTGGCACAAACATGGTGGTCACTCTTGGGCTGGACAGTTGTCTCTGAAGATGCACAGGCCTGGCTGGGGCCCATGGTGCTTGCCCCTATCTTGTTTCCTGCCCTAGTCCCTCTTGGCTTTACTACCTACCCAACACAGAGGTGATACCTCATAGAGCTCAGAAGAGGGGACTGGTATGACCCAGAACAGGGAAGTCATATTGACCTCTACTAGAACTTTAAGTGCCTAAGGCTATGATCTTATTCCCAGGTCCCTATATTCTGAAGCCACCCTAGTTCCCAGGTGTTCCTGGGCAGGGTGGGCTTTGCTACAGAAGGGCCTTCATGAGGCAGTGGGAGACTGAGCGTCAGTGTGACTCCTTGTCTTGGGTCCTGAGGAGCTAAGGGGCTGGACACTCTCTTCTCAGCAGCTTGGAACTTTCTTCCCTATCCCTGAAGCCTTTCTCTCACTCCCCAGACAGACAGGGTTAGGGCCTGGCCTGGCAGAAGGGGAGGACACTGACCACCGTGGGTGTGATGGCTCAGCCTGCACTTGGAAACGGAACCCAAGCTGCCAGCGCTCATTCAGTGGTCAGTAGCTGAGTGCTCATGCAGACTGTATGTTGGAACACAGGGAAGAGCAGATAGCCTGACTGAGCTTATAGTCTAGCAAAGGGTAATATGTGGTCAGGACTGTGTATGGGATATGAAGAAAATAAAAAAAGAGGGTCCCAGGCCAGAGGAAAAGGGCTGCTCCCATGAAGAGACAGTCCCCAAAAAGGTTTGCGCTCCCTTGCTCAGCCTTGACCTAGGCCCCTCTGTGGACTAGAGCTTCGACTGTCTGCAGGGCTCAGCAGCACAGTGCCTGCCTGGCAAACACAAGGTCGTGAGTTCAATCCCTGGTACAAAAAAAAATAAAATAAAATAAATGAGAGTCCCAGTCTATTTGGGGTCAGAGGGGCTTCCTGATGAAGTGAAGTATGAGCCAAGGCCTAACGGCCTAGCAGAAAGCTACTGCAGGGTGAGGACACTGAGGCCCCCCTCTGTATGGTTTGGATGTCAGATCAGGAACCCTCCGGTGGAAACCAGCCCTTTGATGGAACTTTCTTCTTGTGATTCTATCTTGTCTGGTCAATTGGGTCTGCAAGATCAAAACCTCACATTGCAGATTTTCTTAAACCCAAACCTTCCACCGGACTCCATTTGGTGGGAAAGAGTCTGTGAAGTAGTCAACCCGTCAGGCTCTACCCTTGGTGAGGTGATATCTGAGACAGGATAAGGAAGCAGGAAGTCTGACCATGTAGAACAGCACATGCCACCTAATGCAAATAGACACATCTCATTTCATCTTAGCAACCACATACAATCTGTTGTGCTTTGTTACCCACTTTGCAAATGTGGGAAGTGAGGCATCGGAAGTTACAAAACTTGCTGCAAGGCATGCAGATAGCAATTGTCAGACCTGGGATTTAACTTAGGAAGATTGGCTTCAAAACCCATGCCCATCCTATTGTCCTAGTCTCTCTCATTTCACCTGTTGGGCAACTGGGCAAAGCCTGGGCATGTTGAACCAGGCCCTAGTGATTCTCTGTTGCCCATAATCTTGTAGGCAGGAGTTGCAGGGGCAAAATGGAAGAAGCTCCAATGTATTGATTCAACCTCCCTTGGACATGTGTGGAGTAGCTGGGATTCCCTGGCACCCAAGGCCTATCAATGATCCAGATTGGCTATCCCCATCCCAAACTCAGCTCTTTCCATTGGCATCTCTGAGAGTTGGTCCCAAGGGAAGGTCTCACTGATCCAGGGCCCCAGAGCCTCCAGAAATAAAGAGGCTATTCTAGCGGGTAATCTACGCCCTTTGGGAACTCCCGCCACAGGGTGCTTCCCAAGCCCACCAGATAGGATTGACCACCAAGTTATCTCCTCAATTCCAGCTCTTCTCTGGAATATTCCCATAGATGACCCACTCCAGGATGGCCTGTTTCTGAGGGGACTTACGAGCTTCAAACCTAGGATCACCATGGGACAGATCTAGACCCTTTGTCCTTTGTCCCACCTCCTCTGTCTCTGCTTCCCCCTGTCCCCTTGCCCTTTACAGCCTATGTCACCCACCCTTTCCCATGGCTCCCTTCCTAGGCTTCTCCCCAAGACCTGTCTCACCAGCAGTGGCCACCCCCACTGACCCCTCGTGGCCCTCACCCCCAGGTCCTGTCCCTGGGTGCAGATGTGCTGCCAGAGTACAAGCTGCAGGCGCCACGCATCCACCGCGGGACCATCCTGCACTACAGCCCCTTCAAGGCTGTGTGGGACTGGCTCATTCTGCTGCTGGTCATCTACACAGCTGTCTTCACTCCCTACTCAGCTGCCTTCCTGCTCAGTGACCAGGATGAGTCACAGCGGGGGGCCTGTGGCTACACCTGCAGCCCACTCACCATGGTGGACCTCATTGTGGATATCATGTTTGTGGTGGACATTGTCATCAATTTCCGTACTACCTATGTCAACTCCAATGATGAGGTAGTCAGCCACCCCCGCCGCATTGCTGTTCACTACTTCAAGGGCTGGTTCCTCATCGACATGGTGGCTGCCATCCCCTTTGACCTGCTCATCTTCCGCACTGGATCTGATGAGGTGAGCAAACTGCATCCAGGCCAGCAGCTGTGATTGCCTCCTGCACCCTAGCCCTGGGACGGCCCTGCCTCACAGCCCTGGATGCAGAGACCCTGGCACTGGGCAGCTTGGCCAAAGCAAGCAGTGGTGGAATGGAGACCTCAGGCATCTGCCGTCTGCCAGACTGGCTGGAGAAAGACCAGCTGATGGGCTGTCCCTCCCACCCAGCTCTCTGAGCAGCCCAGAAAGATGAGCAGGCTGCCAGCAGGTTCTTCACTGCCCCCAGAATTTGTGCCCCTTCTGAGATGGGCAGTACTATAGTCTCAGTCCCTCACATACCCAGGAGTTAGAAACAGGATCCACAGCCTGCACCCCCAGTGCCCTCACCCTCTTTATGCCCCCAGCCCCTCTTTCTTCCCATGGGTGACATAAGAGCATTTTTATACTCCTCTCATAGCTTCTGGTCCCACTTTATCCTCCTGCCCTATCTCCTCAAGATCAGTTTTCTACCCAAATCCACTCTGCTTTCTGGGTGTCAGTCACCCCACTATCACTCCAGCCAGTTCAGCAGGAAGTGTTCAGCAGTGTCCTATGTTGCTCCCCTGCCCCACAGCAAATCATTCACATGTCATATCCTCTCCACCCCTGCAGCCTGTGTCTACACTGAGTACCTTCCCCACACCTCTATCCCTCCACACACAGCCAGTACAAAGTTCAGATCACTTACCTGACCCTGCCACTCAGTCCTCAGACTCTTTAATGGCTCCCGCACTTTCAGAATAGATGTCAAGCTCCTGATGGTCCCTGAGGCTCACAGGAGCAGCCCCACCCACCCTCCTAGCCTCGCGTCTCACTGCTCCACCATCACCCACTCTGCTCCAGGCCGCAGTGTCATGCTACTTCTCACTTGGGCCCTTCCACTTCAGACCTCATCCCTCTGCTGTGCCACTCACGTACCAGAAGTGTCCTTTCCCACTCCCTCTGCCTGGAGACCTTGCCTGATCTCTCAAGACTCTCACATGTCTCATTTCCTCCGTGAAGCCTCTCTGGACTTCCCTTTCCTCCAGCCTGCAACCCAAACACTGTTTTGAGCTTTAGGCTGACAATACTGTAAGGTTCCACACTATATCCTGACCCAGAGCAGATTTTTCATTCATGTTTATTAAATGACCATGTGACTGCATGTATTAATGGAACAATATGAGCCTGAACCCACCCTTTCTCTGCCCCACAGACCACAACCCTGATTGGGCTACTGAAGACAGCGCGGCTGCTGCGGCTGGTGCGTGTGGCACGGAAGCTAGACCGCTACTCTGAATACGGGGCAGCGGTGCTCTTCCTGCTCATGTGCACCTTTGCCCTCATTGCGCACTGGCTGGCCTGCATTTGGTATGCCATCGGCAATGTGGAGCGGCCCTACCTGGAGCCCAAGATTGGCTGGCTGGACAGCCTGGGCGCTCAGCTTGGCAAGCACTATAATGGCAGTGACCCAGCTTCAGGCCCCTCAGTGCAGGACAAGTATGTCACAGCCCTCTACTTCACCTTCAGCAGCCTCACCAGTGTGGGCTTCGGCAATGTTTCACCCAATACAAACTCCGAGAAGGTCTTCTCCATCTGTGTCATGCTCATCGGCTGTAAGTACAACCTTGTGCTATGGGCCTTGGGAATTCTAGTTTTGCTGGGGGGAGGGGGTTGAAATAGACAAAACGTAGAGTGACAATGCATGTGGTACTCTGACCCTAAGTGTGCAACACAATTATTCTTGCACATTTGTACAATCAGTTGTATGTAGAATTCAACACCCAAACTGCCCTTGGGATAAGCCAGGCACCAAGACCAGCATTTGCAGAGCTGGGTGCAAAATGGAAATGTAGAGGGCTGTCTTGAAAAATTATTAAGAATGTTGAGATTAGGACAGGCTCTGTGTGACTGCACAGTTGAAGCTGACCCTACCAGCCATTCCCCTAAGCACGTCACAACACACACATTTCACTCTTTTATGATTCCAGTTTACAGGGCAGGAACTGAAGGCCCTAACTCACCAGGAACCACACAACTAGTGAGTCTCTGAGCCCAGGGACAGGCCTGGTGGCCAGCTCCATGGCTGTGCTGCTCTCAGCTCCTGCACCCAGCTTCCTGCCTTCCAAGACAGCTGGTTTAGGAACTTGAAAGCAGTGTGGAATTTTACACAGATTAAGTTGTCATGTTCAGAGTATTTAGAGATGTGAAAGCCCAGAAAGACAAAAACAAGAGAAAAACAAAATGGGTGAAAACAACAGACCAAGAGTTTTCCCATTATAATTTTACAACTTGAAGGAGAAAACAAATTTGAACAACAACAACAACAAAATTCATCACCCTAGTTCTTTCTTTAGAGGAACTTGACCTCAGGGACAAGGACAAAAATCCAGGGGCCTTCGGTCCCATGTATCCTGGTGCTGTCATGGCACTTCTGATATTGCCTTGGACCGAGGGTTCCTCACCAAGCGGCTGCCAAAAGAGGGAGTCCCGCAGTGGTGTGGCCTGATTGTCAGGTTGAGTGGCTCATTACCCGCCCGGCCCCCAGCGCTCATGTACGCCAGCATCTTCGGCAACGTGTCAGCCATCATCCAGCGCCTGTACTCGGGCACCGCGCGCTACCACACGCAGATGCTGCGTGTCAAGGAATTCATCCGCTTTCATCAAATTCCCAACCCACTGCGGCAGCGTCTGGAAGAGTACTTCCAGCACGCCTGGTCCTACACCAATGGCATCGACATGAACGCGGTGAGCCCCACCGCCCCATGGCGGGAGGAGTAGGCGGCCAGCTCTGGCTAACGCCCCGGGTGGGAAGAGGTCAAAGTCCCGGGCATGTGCGGGTCCCTCAGCCCCACCCCGGCTGCACCCCCCTGGACTCGCCCTGCCCCCGCCCCACGCCCCGCAGGTGCTGAAAGGCTTCCCGGAGTGCCTACAGGCAGACATCTGCCTGCACCTGCACCGCGCGCTACTGCAGCACTGCCCCGCCTTCCACGGTGCCAGCAAGGGCTGCCTGCGCGCGCTCGCCGTGAAGTTCAAGACCACGCACGCGCCCCCTGGGGATACGCTAGTGCACCTTGGTGACGTGCTCTCCACGCTCTACTTCATTTCCCGCGGCTCCATAGAGATCCTACGCGACGATGTGGTCGTGGCTATACTAGGTGAGTCAGGCAGGGTGCTCCAGGCCTGTGTTGGGGGACAGGCTGCAGATGCCCCATCTGGCCCACTTTCTTCCTAATGAGGATCGCGGCTGCTTTTACTGACCAGCCATGAGCCCGGCATGTGTCTCAGCGAGTGCTATACCCGTCCGGAATCCGTAACACAACCCTCTGCCATAGGTCCCATTTTTTAAAGAGGAAGGTTGAGGCTCTTCGAGGTCACGCTAGTCGAAGGCCACACTGGGATTCCAAGTCTTTGGGTCTGACTCAGAAGCCCAGGCAAGTTCCTTCCTGCCTTACAGTCCCAGGGAGATTAGGGTGCCGGCAGAGGGTCTTCGGTGGAGAGAAGGCCCTGAAGGGCCAGTCTCATTCAGTACAGCAGCAGAGATACGAGCACCGGAGAGGGCCAGACTTGAGTCCCAAGCAGCCTCTGCCTGCCGAGGGGCCTGGGGCAAGTCACTTCATCTCTGTGGGCCTCACAGGGTCCTCGTCTTCCTTGCCTTGCTCGTGACTTCAGCTTCACTCCATCTCTGATGCCAACTCAGGCTTGCCCCCTTTGGTCTCCATGGCCTGGGTCCCTTCCAGCCTCAGTGGACAGTCCCCCCAGTGCTCCTCTGCTCATTCCTCTCCCCCTGGCCTACTCTTGGTTGGTGATCACCAAGTGCCAGTGCTCTGCTCTCTTCTTGCTCTACACCCTCAGCCAGGCTAGCACCATTCTCCCTCAGCTTTGGCCTCCACCTGTGCCATAAGGACCCCCAGAGCTCTGCACAACCCCCATCTCTCCTTAGACTAAAATGTTCCATTCCTTTCTGGCATGGTCAGAGATTCCATAAGCATACCAAACTCAACATATCCCAACCTGAAACCACGACTTGCCCTCAAAAGCAGCCCCTTTGGCATCTCCATCACCATGAACCATCTACCCACTGCCAGGGCTATAATCAATAGGGAAGGGTCCTTCTAGCTGCCTGCCATCTAGTCAGCCACAGTGCACTCTGTGCGGCTCTTGGTACCTCTCTATCTCACACCTGCCTCTTTGTCCCTGCTTGGGTCTGGCCCTCATGTCTTTCTGGGCAGGTATGAGGCGCTCCTTTTCTGTGGCCTTGCATATGGTCTATCCCCATGTTCCACCTTCTGCCAGAGATCTGAAATACACATCTACACATAGTCCTCTTCTACTCAAAATCCCTCAGTGCACCAGGTACAGTGGGCATACCTATAATTCCAGCACTCAGGAGGCTGAGGCACGAGGCTTGGCCTGAGTCTGAGACCATCCTAGGCTATGTAATAAGTTCATAACCAGCCTGGAATACATAGCACATGCACAGTTCTACCCAGTTTGGCTACCCTGAGTCCTGCTACCCCCTCGTCCTGCACTTGATGTTCCAGCCTTACAGACTATTTGTTCTCTAAACCTGACATATCTGTCACACCCCTGTACCTTTGCATATGCTGCCACTCTGCTTGTAGTGCCTGCCCTGTGCCTGTCTGTCAGGCATCCTTCAAGGCTGAGCTCAAGCACAGGCTCCTCCATGGGACCTTTACTCATTCCCAGTCTGTCTTACAAGTGCTGCCCATGTGGGAGGGATAATAATTATTATTAATAATTAGGGAGCTAGTCCAATTTGAGTTTCAGTTAGAAACATGAAATCCTCTCATTTTGTCCTGAGTAGATCATAATCCTTCATCTAGTAGAAAACGAACATGTTCTCACATTACCCAGCTTTCAGGTGGCAGGGTTTCATGTGCGACCCTGCTGAGTCCCTTCTCTCTCTAGGCCTCAGGCCCCTCCTCTGTGGGTGAGCTTCCATTCCATTCTTTTAAGGAGATATGCCCAGCATCTGACCTATGTTGAAGCATTAGTACCTCTGCCCATAAGTCACCAGGCTGAGGCGGATGGACTTTTTTAGGGCGAGTGGGAGTCGAAGTAATCATGGTTTACGACACCCTCAGCCCTGGTGTCTCTGTTCTTAGCTCTGACCATGCAGTGTGACCACATGCTATTTCTTCTGCCCAGATTGCCTTTCTCCTACAAGTGTGGTTTTCCTTAATTCTCTCTGAATTTCCTTTCCTGCATACCCAACTCCCTGCCCCAACCTTCCCTGGCAGAAGGAGCCCCTCCCTCCCCCATGACCCCATAGCTTGGTTTTCCCAAGGCTCTACAGTTCATTCTGTAATTTTGTTGGCTGTCTGTCTGTCTGCTTATTTGATAGCCTCTTCTTCAAATTTGTATTGTCTTAGCTATATTCTCACTGCTGGGACAAAATACCCAACACCCACAAGTTAAAAAGCGGAAAGGTTTATTTTAGCTCAGGTTGTAGAGGTTTCAATCCATAGTCAGCTGATTCCAAGGCAGGGAAGCATGGCAGAGGGGCATCGCAGAGGAGAAACAGTTCATGGTGTGGCGGGCAGGAAGATGTGAACCTTCTTCATTCCCTTTTTATTCCATCCAGGCTGCAAGCCTATTGGTTGGTGCCACCACACTCAGGGTGGGTCTTCCCTCTTCAGTAAACCCATCACCCACAAACTAGAACTATGCTAAACCTTTCAGGGGACTAATCCAGTATCACATACCTATGATCCAGTCACTCCCTAAAGTCCCACCTATGGTAACATGAGGCTTTGAGGGGACATCTAGATATAAGCCATAACAAATCCTATGGCCAGCACATCATCTGGCATAGAGAAGGCCCAATATCCTTGTCATCTACCCTGAATACCCACCATATGTCCACCCCGGGACCTCCAACCTTTCCAGTACCTTTCACTGACTTAGTCTGGTGCCTCCTGGTTTGGGGGCACTTTCTTGACAGTCCAGTGGGTTAGGTAGGGAAGATATGGTTATACCCATTTTAGAGATGAAGGCACTGGAGTTCATAGAGAGGAAGACAAAGAAGCAGACACCTCAAAATCCTTGAAGGTGCTGAGAGGGTTCCCTGTACTCTGTTCCACAGCACTGGCATCTTGAGGAGGCAGGAAAGGTTGGGAATGGACCCCTTGGTGACCCTTACTACCTCCTGTCCCTTGGATGGGAGTGGGGGCAGTGTCAAAGAACCCAAATAAAAGGAGGGGGATTCTGATGAAGGGAGGGTAGTTCTGAGGGTCTTGGAGTCAGCGAGGGGACCCACAATCCCAGGAGAGGAGCAGTTCTGAAGGGACCTCTGTGAAGCTCAGAGGACAGAGAAAGGACATTCCCTTATCCTCTTCCTCCTAGGCAGCCCACACATCCAGCCCTATCCCCAGACTCTGACCCTAAGCACTAGGCCCCACCACAACAGGATTCATGAGGGTAAGGTCATGTTCAAGGGACTCTCAGGAAGGCTCCTCATAAGGAATTCTGGAGCCAGACCCTGGAGGGACCATCACCCCTCTGGTTGGCAGGGAAGAACGATATCTTTGGGGAGCCTGTTAGCCTCCATGCCCGGCCAGGCAAGTCCAGTGCAGATGTACGGGCCCTGACCTACTGTGACCTGCACAAGATCCAGCGGGCAGACCTGCTGGAAGTGTTGGACATGTACCCTGCCTTTGCGGACAGCTTCTGGAGTAAGCTGGAGGTCACCTTCAACCTGCGGGACGTGAGTCTGAGCCAGTGGGCCAGGGTGGGTGGTGGCTCCTCTGCTGCTGTCCCGTCCCCCAGTCTCTCTCCTTCTCACCTGGCTTGCCTCATTGGGTCCAGTCTCTTGGAGACATCAGATGGCCTGAGTGCTCAATGGCTAGACAACAGGGCAGGAAGGATATGGCCCCATGGCCTGGGACATCAGCAACCCAAGTCTCATAGTGCCAGGAGGGTGGGTGGCCAGGGACGCTGCTGAGGACACCTCTGGAATGGATTGGGGTCACATACTTGGTCTCCTCAGAGGATGCGCCCCTCCAGCCCACATGGAGGGAACATTCAGGAAAGAGGAGACTGGAGCGGCAGCTCTTCTACTCCCAAATCTTGCTGTTCATGGGAGCCTCTGCCCCAATACAAAATCATTGTCTCCAGACCTCACCTGTCTGTATGCCCTCATAGGGAAAAGCCTGCAGGAAGCTCCCCAGAGCTTCGCTAAAGTGTGTGCCCAGCTGTCAAATACCATTTTCCCACCTTATTATGACAGGGGCCACCAAGGGAGGGGGAGCAGGGATAGGGAGGAACAAAGAGGCCCATTTTGGTCTGTTGCTTGATGCTCTTGTTCCCTACAAGGCAGATGGGGGTCTCCAGTCATCACCCCAGCAGCCCCCCAGCAAAGACCACCAAGGTTTCTTCCTCAGTGACAACCAGTCAGGTGAGCACAGCCAGCCCCTGCCATCTTCTTGCCCCTTCTTCGTTTTCTCCATCCTGCTTTCCCTGGGAAGAGATGACCCTGGACCCCTCAAAGAATAAGAGAAGACTTCCTCTGTGTGCTTCTCTTTTCTCCCCTGTCTCCCAGTCCTGATGACCTGTGGTCTCAGGGCCAGAGAATCAGGGTTCACTGTTTCCTGGGTGCTTCTCTCAGGGGTAGGTATTGATCAGGCCCCTGGGGTTCCACACCAACGCACTAGGGAACCCCTTGGGTTGCAGGTTCCTGACCAATGAGGCCACAACTAGAAATCTCTATTCTAACAGCCCCTCCCGCACACAAAGCTGGGTCTCCAGCTCCCTTCCAGGCCTACAGCCTCCCGGGTCCTGGAAGTCAGACCTCTGTAGTAGCAAGACCTCATGCTCCAGGCCACCCAGGTAAGGAGAGATACTCCCCACACTACTCCATGGCAGATAAAGGGACAGCACCAGCTCTACAGAGAAGGGACAGGCCTACAGAACCAGCTGTGTGAAGTGTCCCTTTCCTTCTTGTAGGTGCAGCGCCATCCCTGAGCATCTCAGATGCATCTGGCCTCTGGCCTGAGTTGCTCCAGCAAATGCCTCCAAGGCACCAGCCACCGAACCTTCAGCGGGGGTCGGATTGCTGGCCCCAGGAGCTAGGCTCCAGGCTAGAGCAGCTCCAGGCCCAGATGGACAGGTGGGTGCTCCCTCTGGCAAGGCTCAGAGGCTGCCATAGGCTGGGCATGGGCGCTCCCTCCTGGTGGCTCGGGGAATTGCTGGGTGTCTGGTGGGTTTTAGAATGATGCCCATTTAGTGAGATTTTTCCATCTCTGTCACTAAGAACAATTATTTAGTTGGCTTCCCCCAGAAAATCCTGGAATACCAAGGAAGATTCATGAGGAAAAGGCACATCTATGTGCAGAATAAATCCCATGGAGCCTTATAAAGGGCTGGGATCAGGGCTGTTGTGGCAGAGACAACTTAGGAGCAGCATAGTCCTGGGCTTCAAATTATGACTCTGTAACTCACCAGCAAGAGTGTGTAAAAGTTACTCAACAGCTCTGAGTCTCAATTTACCCTTTTGTACAAATGATATAATTAAAATAATCATGTCAAAGCACCATTAGGACTGAATGTTGTGGGCTCCATGCCTGGACACTGTCATCATGAGTCAGGGATATGTCAAGGGGAATTTGGTCAGAGGCTGTGGCTCCCCATGGGGAAATAGCTTTAGGTAGGTCCCAGGAAGCCACTGTACTGGGCAGATAGAGCATGGAGACTACAGAGTTGAGAGCTGTCCTCAGGGCCTGAACTGCTCTTAGAAAATCGACCCTGACTGCAGAGGGTCCTGTCTGGCAGGCTGGAGTCCCGCATGGCAACAGATCTCAGCCACATCTTGGAGCTGCTTCAGCAGTCCATGCCGCAGAGCCACACCAGCTACATCCTGGGAGGCCCTGCCTCCAATGACTTGGCCTTGTTTCCTGCGGCCTCAGCAACTCAGAGTCCAGGGCCCAGGCTGCTCCTGGGTCCTCTGCCCCCTGCACAGGTGAGAGGTGAGGGGGTCTCCAGGGTCTTCCCTGTAGACAGGTACCTGCCCTCCCAACCCCAACTTGTTCTGAATGTGGCATCAGGTCCAGAGCTTTGGCAGCTTCTGCTGTCCTCCTTTATGATTTCAGTCATCACAACAGGGTCATTTGGTCAAGATGGTAGCAGAACCTCGATTGTGATAACAAGCCCCACAGCTGGGGCAAGGACCCAGAGGTGTGGGAGGAGTTCTATCCTCTAGGTCAGAGTAGATTAACTCCCATTCTGGCCTGGGGGATCCCTATACAACACACTTCCATCTTTCTCCCCCTTCCCAGAACCTACTTTATGGTGACTTAAATAAATGTACACCGAAGCACAAGAACTCCTCTTCCAGGATGCCTCACCTGGCTGTGGCAGTAGACAAAACTTTGAAGACATCCTTGGAACAGGAGCAGCCTGAGGGGCTCCTGTCACCCCTGCCCTCACCTCTGTGTCCCCTGGAGGTACAGGGACTTGTCTGTGGTCCTCGCTTTCCCTCCCTCCCTGAACACCTTGGCTCTGTTCCCAAGCAGCTGGAGTTCCAGCGATATGGCTCAGATCCTGGATTCACAAGGAGTTAGGGCCACTGAGCCCCAAGATAAAAGCCACCACAAGGAGATTAAAGGTGGCTGAGATGAAAGTTAAGGATGTTGGAGGAAGCAGATAGGCCCAAAAATGGGTCTCTGAAAACCATTCTAGAGTAACTACAAATCGCTAACCTGGGTGAGCCCAGGTGAGATAGAGAGGACTTTGGCCAGCCCTCCTTGGGGGCTCTGCGTAGACAGCAAGCCCTCCCAAGGGTGGGGGAGCACAGGTGTGGTGGTAGCTTAAAAGATGGAGATATTTGTGAAGAAAGGAGTTTCTGATCCTCCTTGTGAGTCTTGCTCTGGGCTGCATGTGTGATCACCTCCTGGCTCAAAACCAGCCACCATCTCAAAGTCCAGTACTAAGGGAGGCCTGGACAGACCTCCTGCCAGGATCCTCCAACTGGGCTGAAGATAAGGGTGTCCTCTATGGTACACATGGGTGAGTCCTTAACCCCTTCATCCGTGATAGTCCCATGACAATATCTGGGTCCCTTGAAGGTGGCGGTACATCACGAAGCTAATAAAGTCAGTACGTTTCATGTTGGGTTTGATGTGTAATTTATCTGAGCGTCATCATGTTCTTGACTGTGCTGTGGCTTCTTCAAGGAGCTGGAGAGAGCTCACTCCTCACTACATCCAGCATATTGGAGACCTGAAGGTGGCTCATCTGGGGCTGTTAGCCAGACTGGGGTGGAGGGAAGCAGATGGAGTCTGTTTGCCACATGGAACCATGACAACAGTGAACACCTGCATAGCACTCACTGTGTGCCAGACACCATCTTGATGGCAATGCACGTACTAATTTTATCTAATCGTCAAAACAATGCTGAGAGGTCAGCATTATTATCTCCATGTTAGAGATGTGGGATCAGTAGTCAGTGGAGAGACTAAGAAACTTAACTGAGCATGAGGAAGACTTCTGGGATACTGGTATTCTTCTGTTTTTGGATATGGTGCTGGTTACGTAAGTATGTTCAGGTTATGAAAACTTTACTTCTATGGGTAAATTATACTCTAGTTTGTTTTGTTTTGTTTTTTTTTTAAAAAAGGAAAGTCAAGGAGGGGGATTATGCTTGTAATTCCAGCTCCTCAGGAAGTGCAGGCAGTTGGATCACAGGCTCAAGCCTGTGTCTTTGCCTCAAAATAAAACAGTAAAAAGAACTGGGGGGTACAGCACAGTGGTGGAGTACTTGTCTAAGCATGCATGAGGCCCTGGGTTCAGTTCCCGGAATCCAAAAAATAATATCCAACACAATAGGAAAAAGAGAACATAATTTCAACGCAGACTGTCTGGTTTGAGAACATGTACAATTAGTCTGCTGAAAAGGGCTATTGTTGCTAAAGTAACTGGTCACTGGTGTTTAGTCCTTTCCTTCCTAATAGAATTTTTAAAATGTATGTTTTCCCTCACATTGTTGACATCTGAAATATTTCACTGATAAATAGTTTCAAAGGATGTAATGTCCAATGTGTTGTAAATATTTTAATCCACCTTATATCAACCTGTTTCCATCCAAAGAGCATAGCGATTTTAGGGCAGAGTCTAAGTTGCCTCACCTGGCCTTGAACTTGTGATCCTCCTGATTTAGCCTTCAAAGTGGCCTCAGTCACTGTGCCCAGGAACATCATCCATTTTTAAAATATCTTAACTTTTAAAACTTATAATAGGACAACACTTAGCAATTATTTTAAGAACCTATTTATCTTTCATTAAAACAAAACAAAACAAAACAAAACTTACCTGAAGAGAAAAACTATCGACATAATAGGCCTAAAAATAAAAAAGGGTTGTTATTGTCAGTATTGTCTCCTCTATTCTTTGAATTCTTTATAAATTGTCTCACATTTATCTTTAAAAAAATTTTTTTAGATATTTGTTAGATATCTAACAGCCTAGTACAAACCTTCAACTTTGTTGAAAGCCAGAAATTGAAAACCACCTAAATTTATAACGGTGTTAACTAGATTAAGATCCTTCCCCTAGATTTCAAATTTACTGCACAAATTTAGGAATTAGGGTTTGCCTTGGGCGCTCTGAGCGAAAGGGTCAGGGTGGAATCTAACAAAAACCTGAAGCCAAGGTAGTCAGGTTGCTGCCCACTGAAAACCAACCCTAGACTTCGGAAACACTTCTAGATCCCGAAAAAAAAAAAGCACGAAAAGACCCACTCAGGCCTGTGGCTACGTCCCTGGCATAATAGCTCTGCGGGTTAAAAGTGCCGTGGGCGGGAATGGTTCCTGTCTGGCATCCGCCAATGCCAGACCTCGGAGTTCAATGTGAGAAAAACAGGAGGTCCTCCATTAAAGCGGAGTTTTAAACCCACAGCCTGGAGAGTCCTCTCAATAGCAGTAGCGGAAAGGAAGATAGAGAAAGTCATACAGAGGTTTCACGCTCAGAGACTTGGCCTAGAACTTGGGTCCCCGCGGAGTGCCCACAGGTCACCTAAATCCCCGCTCACCCGCACAGCGCCGTTATCTATCTGACTGACATCTTGACCAGCCAATGGCATTTTGGGGTTGTGAAAACGCCTACCTTTAGGAGTTGGGCGGGGAGAGGAATTGGAATGACAAACATACACACCAATAACGAAGAGTTTTCAGAATTATGTCTACAATAGCCAATGAGAAGAAGGAATAGTTTCAAAAGGACGGGTCAGGCAGCCAATGGGTGGCGCCGCTGCAGAGGTCGCGTGGCTTCCGTTCCAAGAGAGCGGGGCGGCATCCCAAGCGGAAGGTGGTGGTTGTGGGCTCCGAAGCTCGTTTGAAAGTGGGGGTCGGGCTAGGCCGTAGTTGTTTGTCGCCGTGGCCCCACTTCCGGGCTAGGCCGTTCCTGCCCGCCCCCGCCCCGCCTCCCTTCGGACACCTAGGTCTCAGTCCCGGCTCTCTGCCAGAGTCGCTCCTTGCCCGCCGCAGCTCGCTGCCGCCTCGGACAGCTCTGCGGCCCCGGCGCCACCATGTCCCTGCACGGCAAACGGAAGGAGATCTACAAGTATGAAGCGCCCTGGACCGTCTACGCCATGAACTGGAGCGTGCGGCCTGACAAGCGCTTTCGTCTGGCTCTGGGCAGCTTCGTGGAGGAGTACAATAACAAGGTGGGCCGGCCAGGGACTCGGAACCCAGCTGTCGGGGACTACACCCGGGAGCGCCCTTTCCGGCCCGGTGCCCAGACCCCAGAACCCGCCTGCCCACCGGAGCGGTTCCTCTGTGTCTGGCCCTGTGCTGAGGGTTTTGTACTCTTTGTCACAATTAATCTTGAAGCATTCCTGTGTGGTGGGGAAACTGAGGCATAGTGTTGTGACTTGCCCCGTGGCAACCAGGTGTTTCGTGGTGTCAGTAGATTTCAAACCCGAGTTTATCCTAAAGCTATGGCATGTATCCACTCATTCTCACAACTCGTGCCGCATTGCTTCAGTTGTTGGGGCGGGGGAGGGAAGAGGGAGTAATGGCAATGAAGGGAAAGCGCAGACAAATCCGTTGGTGGTCGCGCACTCCTGGCCACACTTGATTTGTTAGTACTGTTTAGCATGTACTTCGCTCCTACTTCCTACTTCCACCCCCAGTTACTACTAGTGTATTTCCCAGCTTTCCTGCCAGCATTGGCATTGCTGTTGCTTCCTGACATCCATCCTCTTCAGAGCAGTCTCTTGTTGGAAGTTAGCCTGTTGTGTGAGCCTGGCATTGTTCTTGAAGAGAAAGATGACACCTGATCTAATCTTTCCTTGGCTTCTTTCATGTTGATTTGCGATCTTTAGTAGTACGTTTTGCTCTTGTTGAATGTCCATCAATTTAAGAATCCTTCATTGAGCGTCGTCAGAGGGGGAAGCTTTTAAGCTTACAGTGCAAAACAAATGTATTTTTGAGAGTTGTTGGGAACAGTTTTCTTTCCTTTATCTCAGTTTCCTCACTAAAACTGAACGACCGTGATCATAGCAACTGGAAACTTCAGCTAGTGGTGTTTAAAGCCAGTACTTGTTTTAACTGATTCGAACGTCAGACTTAAGAATAAGACTGTGGGGCAGTGACAAGCCTGATGCAGGAGTAAAAAATATCAGGTGGTCTAGGATTGAGTCCAGTCTGACCCACTGATCAGATACGAGATGTTGCACAAGCCAGTTTTAGTATGTTTGACAGCTTGCTGCAGGAAACAGATTCTGTTTACATGTGAAGTCTGCTAAATTTTTTTTTTTAATATTTTAGGTTTGTTTGTAGTTTTTCAGGAGCACACCTATTTCTCTGGAATATGTCCTAACTTTGGTATCTCCTTTGAGAAGGATGAAAGCTGTGAATTCTCATTGCCTGGACATTACACATTCACAAATCCCAGAGAGTATACACTGATGCACTCTGCCCCAAGCAAGACAGCTTTATTTGCATTTCTCTGATGCCTCTTTCTGCCATGGCAGACAACAAATCTGGGAGTGGAATTAAAAGACCAGATGTGAATATTGTGTAAGATTAAAACCCACAAGAACTATTATGTAGAGATACCAGACCTCTTCTCATGATTATGTTTTCAAGAACGTAAAATACCTAGGATTCCAAAGGAAACCAATTATATTGAACTACAAGTATCAGGATTTTTTTCTTTTCAAAAAGTGGTGATGTAGTATTATGTGCCTTTAACTCATTAAAATAAATTATACTATCTACTGTAATATCATAAGTTGAAATAGTGATAAAGATATTTTAACAGTATTTTAAGATATATTGTGATATGAAAAAACAGGGTTTCTGTTGGAGACAATCATAGATACTCATACTGCTGCCTGTATTCATAATTAAGGAAATGCTGTCTTTGAATTAGAGGGTACTGAAAATATGAGCATAAGTTTCCAGTTCAAGTTCATGGACCCCAAGTTAAGAAACCTCGTTATACGAGAGTCTAGGAGCTGATGGGCAGTATATCCCAATTTATAGCAGTGGTTTCTTGGGCTGTTTGGAGGAGATTCTGCCATGAGGGTGGCAGACTTCATAATTTAGAGGAATTTAAAGAATTAAAATTTTTAGACCTTAGGTTCCTGCTTTCCGTGGATAGTGAATGCCAGCAAAGGCAAAATAACACAGCAAATTAGCATTGATGAAAAGACCCTAAAGTGGTTATCTTTTTTCATGTGGACACATTCATTAAGCAAACCTGATTGTAAATTTTAAATTTTAGTAGTAATACGATTATGATTTCCTATTACAAAATTGCTCAAAGTTGGTCCATAGAATTAAATCTGTAAGATTTTAGGAACCTGATTTCCAGGGGTTCCCTGATAAGAACAGATTTTTATTTATTTTTTATTTTATTTATTTATTTATTTATTTATTTTTGCGGCACTGGGGATTGAACTCACAACCTCGCACCTGTCAGACAGGCGCTTAAGTCACTGAGCCAAACTCCCAGCCCTGGGTTTTTGAGGCAGGGTCGCACTGTGTAGCTCAGGCCGGCCTTGCGCTTGCATTGTAGCCGAAGCCAGCCTCAAACTCACAATGCTCCTCCTACCTCAGCCTCCCAAGTGCTGGGATTAAAGTCATATTATTTATTTTTGAAACAGGTTCTTGCTATGTGGTTCAAACTGGCCTTGAACTCACTATGTAGCCCACGCTGGCCTTGAACTCAGTGATCCTCCTGCCTAAGTCTCCCAAGTGCTGGGATTATAGGCATTCACCACCATACTCAGCCGAGAATAAATTTAGGAATTGTTGAAGAATAAAGAAACAGATTCTATCAACTACATTTGGAATAAAAAGCCCTGTTATTGGTGTTGTGGTGTACATTCCTTTTGGGTGCTGGAACAGTGGTTTTTGGTATCAGAAGAATGGTTCTCTAAATTTTAGTGTGAGAATCCCAAGGGACTTGCACAGTCCTTGGCTTCGGTCCTGAAGTCGACTGGCACAGGTGGTCTAGATGGCCTTCTGAGAACTTTGCCACAGAGTCACCTTTATATTTGCATGCTTCTGAATGTTGGTTCTGCCCTTCCATCCAAGTTCACCCATAATAAAAGCTCTATTGCCGGATAGCCTCTTTGAGATAGCCTCGGTTGAGGGTTTTTTTTGTTTTGTTTTGTTTTAATTTTAGTTTTTTTTTAAAGATGTAGAGCTTAAACCCAGGGCCACATTCATGCTAGCCAAGTGCTGTGCTGCTGAGCTACATCCCCATTCCTGAGTTCTAAATCCTCCCATTTCCCAGTTTTGTGTGGCTGTGGGCAAGTTATGCTCTGGATTTCAGTCTCCTTATCTGTAAAACAAGGGTAGTAGGTACTGAGTTTCCCTGTCTTACAAGGTTGTTATGTGGATGGTATGAGTTAATGTATATAATGGACTTAGGAGCTCTGACAGATATGGAGTAAGTCATTTAGAAATGTTACCTACTTATTATATGTGCTGCTGAAGCAAGCATGAATGTTAGCTATTTAATCATCAGTGTTAGCACACTGTAATTGAAATATATACAAGAATGGGTGTTAGGTAACTTTGAATTTTGTATTTTCCAGAGAGAAATCAGGACCTTAAGTCAGAAAGGTATGTCCAAGGGCCATTATGTCCATCCTCTGTCTTTTAAAGATCTGGGTAGAAAAATTCCTCACCCTTTTAACCAGCCGTGGTGTAATCTAGCAGCTTCTCATAGTCAGACTCCTAGTAGCATAATGTGCTAGCCTAAGCTAATTTTCTCTAGTTTTATCTCACTTGCACACAGTAACTCTAATATAAAAGAATTTGACATTTCTCCTAAGGTGATTTTGTTTGTTTGTTTTTCACAGTACTGGGGTTTGAATCTAGAATCTTGTGCTTGCTAGACAAGTGCTCCTGAGTTCTAATACCTGCAGTCCTTGGGCAGGTGGATTTCCCTTTTTCTATTGGGAAAAGATAGATAGCAATTCTTCCACTTAGGTGCATGTTCACTAAACTTGCCAGTTATGCTCTGAAGTCTAGCATCTGGAAAATGTTTATTTTGAGGTTCCTAGGAGAGTGATTGTATGTATACTTGATGCTTTTTGAAGTGTCTGTGTCTGATGACCATGAACCTGCAGTACATGCAGTGAATATCTTCTTGTCAGTCTGTTTGCTTCCTCTAAGTTCTGAGTTTCTTTCTTTTTTCTTTTTCTTTTTCTTTTTTTTGGACATGGTCTGAATATGTTCAGGCTTCCTTGAACTTTGGCTCCTCCTGTCTCAGCCTCCAACAGTGCTAGAATTATAGACATGTTCCACCATGACCAGTTTCTCTGAGATTTTTAATGCAGTTACTTTAATTATTTTGACTGTGGTATATAGTTGTTCATTTAGTATTTGTGGCAACCTTTAGGATTCATGTTTGCTTTTTAATTGGACAAACATACAAGTAATTAAACACATACACATGATTATACTTGAAAAGCTCCTATATCCTTTGTAAGAAAATGAAAGATTCACAGCAATGAAGAGAATATTTTAGCACACAGCAGTCTTTTCAGCAAATAATTTATACATTTGCCATGTTCCTCCAGTCTCTGATCTCATGTCAGCAGGGGAATTTAGAAGGTAAAAACTCTTATGGTTTTTTCTAGACGGTATAAGGGCTAATTCCCCCAAAGGACCACTCAATCAGTTGTTTTTTGCCCTAATTTTATTCACACATACTTATTGGAGATGCTGTGATTGAACAGAGAATGAATCTGTTTAGTAGGTAGTCTGGCCTCCCTGAGGCCTTAATAATGGGACTAACTGGTTACGAGCCAAGAACAAGGGTTACAGGGCCAGAATGCATGTTGAAAGTTTGACAGAGCAGTGTTCCATAGCAGTTATCAGAGTTTGGCTTGAAGAAAAGACAAATGATAAAGACCAGAAAAGAAAACTATCTAGTTGCCACAGAGTTAAAAACTTCATTAAGATAAAGTAAAGGCTTGTAAGCTATTAAAAACACAGAAAAGGATCAGGAAGACAAATTGAAAACAATCAAATAGAAATTAAAAACTGTAGCCAGCCTGGGCTACACAGAGTTTAAGGCCAGGAATAGAGACCTTGCCTCAAAAAAACCAAAAAAAAAAGAAGAGGCAAAGGGAATTTGATAAATACTTTATACCTTGGAAAGTATAAGATGAAATAGACATGACTAAGGATATAGAGGATTTAAAGAGGATTTAAAAAGTAACAATTTCAGGACTGGGGTTTTAGCTCAGTGGCACAAACACCTGCTTGAAAGCTTGAGGTCGTGAGTTTGATCCCCCGTTCCAAAAAACAAACAAACAAACAAACAAAAAGTAACAATTTGTTTTTATAAGCACATAGACCTTTGTGTCCAACAGAAAATGCAGTGTTCAAAAACATAACCTAATTTATAGAAATTGACCATATTTTAAAGTTGACAAAAAGTACTGGGGGTATAGCTCAGTGGCATAAGCGCGTGACTGGCAAGGGCAAGGTCCTGAGTTCAATTTCCAGTACTAAATAAATAAATAAAACTAACAAGAAATAAACTCATTGAAAAAAATACACAAGCACCTGCATGGCATGCGCAAGGCCGTGAGTTCCATCCCCATACCAAAAAAAGAGGGGGGGGTCCTTCTGTAATTCCAGCACTTGGGAAGCTGAGGCAGGAGGATCCTGGCAAGTTCGAGACCAAGCTGGCCAACAAAGTGAGCTCAAGGCCAGCCTGAACTGCATAGTGAAACCCTGTCTCAAAAGGACCCCCCCCCACCCACACACACAAAAATATGGGTAAAACACATACCTTCTAATACCGAAAGCCTCTCTTGAGTCCTTGACCTCCAGAGGTAAAGGCAGCAGGGTTTTAGTTTAGGAAGGCTCCCTGCTGTGTACTAGCCCCTCCCCACTCTGTGCTATAGCACAGACCCTGTTAAAATACTCACTTTGGTGTTCCTGTAAAAAGAAAGAGGTGGAGGGAGAGGGAGAAAGGAAAAAAAGAAAAGAACAGGCAGCAATACCTAGGCACATATGTACAGGGGCCTATAGGAAATAGTGGCAAGAAAGCCAAATTTGCAAGCTATTGCTATAGGCTGTACAAGAAAATATAAGATCGGTCCCGTCTAAGGCATTTACTATGGTGAATAGCATAAGACAGTGATGCTTTCAGGAGGCAATTTGGAATTAATCAAATGGATCATATCAAGAAAGATCATGGAGTCAGGAAAACTGTGAGTAGTCTATAAAGGAGGTGAGGTATTACAATATTAAAAGTTCTTGGATTGAGGAAGGCAATGTGTATACATAGAATTGTTTCGTACAGCTCCGAAGTAGGTACCATGAAGATCTTCACTTTACAGGTTGGGAAATAGGATTGAAAAAGTACATGCCTGTAATACCAGCTCTTAGAAGGCTGAGGCAGGAGTGAAAGCTCAGGGCCAGCCTGGGCTATATAGGGAGACCTTGTCTCAAAATAAAATGGGTTAGGAATTTTAAGTCAGTGGTAGGATACCCTGATTTTGATCCCTAGTCCCATAAAAACAAAACAACTGGAAATACCAAGTGCTGACAAAGATGTGGAGCACCTGGCAAGCTCATATATTGCTTGCAGGAATGCAAAATGATACCACCACTTTAGAAAACAGCTTGACAGTTTTAAATAAAGTTAAAAATAGACTTATCATATGACTCCACCGTTCTACTCTTAAAGTTGTCTAACCAGAAAAATGAGTCCACAAAAAGACTTATACGTGAATGTTCATGGCAGCGATGTTTATAGTAGCCGTAATCTAGAAATAATCCTAACATGCATTGAATAAGAAATGGATAAATTATAAATAGTGCAGTATTTTTCAGCAGTAAACAATGAGCTACTGATACAGGAACATGGATGAATTTCAAGAACATAATGCAAGAGCTGGGAGTTTGGCTCAGTGGCTTAAGCACCTGTCTGTCAGGCGTGAGGTTGTGAGTTCAATCCCTGGTACCGCCAAAAACAAAAAACAAAAAAAAAAGAACGTAATGCTGAGTGAAAGTAGTTAGACACAGAATTCTCAATACTATAAATTCCTTGTGTAGGTAACATAGAAAAAGACAAAACCATACATAGATCAGTGGTTAGGGGTAAAACGTTGTGGCGGAGACTGAGATAACATTTTGGTTGGTAAAAGGGTTCTATAGATTAATTACTGTGAGGGTTACAAAACTGTACATTGACCAAAACTCACTGAACTGTATACTTGAGTGAATTTTACTGTATGCAACTATACCTAATGAGAAGGTGGTTATATTGGATTCAAAGACCGAATTAGGTCAGAAAGATACATTCTTTTTCTGCTCTATGGTTAATGCTTTTTCTATTATTGATTTTTACCATTTTTATGAAAAATTCACCATTCCATCTTCCAGTTGATAGTTCATAAGCAAATATATTTGAGTGCCAGTTTCTATTGAGCCAGAATGAGTTTGACATAAAAGATGGAAGTTAATGATGGGGCCGAAATTGACTCTAAGAAAAAGTGGAATGGTGAAAGCAGGTGGAATTTTCAGTGACACCCACTTGTTTTTTTTACTGAGGTTTGAATTCTTTTATTTTTATTTTTATTTTCATTTTTAATATGATTTATTTTTAATTCAATTTACATAGTAGAAATAGATAAAACAAAATACATCTAAGTCTAATACCTAATAAATATTTAGTACTGTATCGTTTCACATTTAACGTCTCTGAAATCAGGATTCACCTTATGTTATATTTGATGGCTTTTTTTTTTTTCTTTCTTGGTAGTATATAAAATAATGGTATGATTTACAATCTGACCTCTTAGATTTAATGAATAGTCTTTACAAAAATATACATTGAGAACATTTTTACCATGCTGCTAGATACATAGATAAAAGTAAAATGGTGATCATGGATCTTTACAACTACATAAAGATGTGAGGAGGCATCCCTGTCCTGTACACAATAGATGACTCCCAGGCCAGGGATACAGCTCAGTGGCACAGCACCTGCCTGGAAAGCTTGAAGTTGTAAATTTGATTGCTGGTGTCAAAAAAAAAAAAAAAAAAAAAAAAAAAAGAATGATTCCCCTAACCCATCAAATCAGGGTTAGGGTGGTAACTGCATTTTATTCATCTTTATATTTCTAGTATGTGCTCATCGGGACTCAATAAAGATGAACTAAATAACTAAAGACATAGAAATATTCAGTGTGCTCTACACATAACTCAGTGGTGCAATGCTTGCCTAATGTGCACATGTCTGGGTTTGATTCCCTGCAGTCCCTCTCCCCAAAAAAGAAATGAAAACAAAAATGTATCTATTGTTAAATATTTTAAAAAGTATCTGCTGCCCATGATGGAATCATACCACTAAACAGTATGTGAGTTGAGTGAAGAAAGGCAAGTTATAGAACGATAGGTACAGTAAGATATATTCTTTTTAAAAAAAAGATTTTTTTTTTTACCCGAGCCTGGTGGCACATGCCTTTAATCCCAGCACTCAGGAGGCTGAGGTAGGAGGAGCATTGTGAGTTCTAGACCGGCTTGGGCTACAATGTGAGCAAGGCCGGCCTGAACTACATAGTGCGACCCTGTCTCGAAACAAATAGGGCCGGAAGTTTGGCCCAGTGGCTTAAGCGCCTGCCAGCGAAAGACTGAGTTCGAGACCCAGTACCGCCAAAAAAAAAAAAAAAAAAAAATTTTTGAGATAGGATCTGGCTGTCTCACCTAGGCTGGCCTTGAATTTATGATCCTCCTGCCTGTGGTTTGAATTCTTGAATGCTCATGCATTCTTATCTGTAAACCTGTAAGCATCCAGTGTTGAGATTGTGTGTGTGTGTGTGTGTGTGTGTGTGTGTGTTGTACACTGTGGGTTTTTAGGTGGGACATTAATTTATTGCAAGGGACTGCATAGGGTGTTTGATATCCCCAACCTCTGAACACTAAGTGTGCCCATAGCATTTCTAGTCATCGTGGAAACCAAAAGATAGGCTTCACACTTCTTGGTATTACAGAGGTTGTAGGAGGAGGTGTAACAGATTAGAAGATAATGTAGTTATGTGGCATGGGGTCCAGAGTGACAGACTTGTACTCAGAATACCTGTATGCAGATCTTGTCTCTGTCTGTTACTATCTTAGCAGTGTTGATTGTAACTGAGTCCTCTGAGTCTGAGTTTCCTGTCTGGCAGTGGGATAGCAGGTCCACATTCCTTTTTGTTGTTAATAGTTTTTGATTCTGCAGTTAGGTATTTGATACTGTGCCAGAAAAACAAATGCTTATGTGGCTCGACTTTGGTATGTTGCAGGTACAGCTTGTTGGATTAGATGAGGAGAGTTCAGAATTTATTTGCCGAAACACCTTCGACCATCCATACCCCACCACAAAGCTCATGTGGATCCCTGACACCAAAGGAGTCTATCCAGACCTACTGGCAACAAGTGGCGACTATCTCCGTGTGTGGAGGGTAAGCAAACACTCCTTTAGTAGCTAGGCAAATGGGCTTTCTAAGTGTTAGCGGTTAACAGTGTAGTCACAAAGAGCAAGTCAGGGTAAGGGTAATGAGTGTCATTGCAGCCTGGGACAAATGAGCAAAGCTTCTTTGGACTGAATTGTTTGGCTCAGCAGATACGCTAGTAAATCCAGCCAAGATTCCAGGAATCCTTTTCTTGGCTGCTGTCACCCTGGAAACCTGAGGCTCAATTAATCTGATATGATGAATACAGTCTTCAGTGGGGTTGGAGATACTTGGTCTGTTAGTCTCTTGACAGTTAAGATATTTTTGAGTAAATTAAACAAAATATTGGGGCATTAATGTTAGTAGATTATGTGAACAGATCTTGGAGCCTCCTTTCCCCTGTCAACTGAACTCAACAAACTCTGTAGCCAGGGGTATACAGCCCAGTAGACAAGGTCCTAAGATTCTGAATAAGACAAGCTGAGAAGACCTCCCCTTTAGAGAAAAAACTTTGGAAGAAATCTAATTCGGAAAGTTCTTCTAGATTTTTAACTACTCTTTATGATAAAAATATTTTCCCACATGTTTTAGATTTACCAAGTATTATCTGAATAGGGCTTTTAAATTTTTGTGTGAGGATAGGACTGGTTGATTTTTTTTCAATTATTATTCTTCAGGTTGGTGAAACAGAGACAAGGCTGGAATGTTTGCTAAATAATAACAAGAATTCGGATTTCTGTGCCCCCCTGACTTCCTTTGACTGGAATGAGGTGGATCCTTATCTTTTGGGTAAGGGAGTTAGGGAGTATGTATTCCAGTTTGAAGAAGTAGTGATACATTTTCTCAGATGTAACACTGCGGGGGGAAGCATCAGATACAACACTGGGCCAGTTTTTTGTTTGTTTTTGGTACTGGGGATTGAACCTAGGACCTCACACATGCTGGGCAAGCACTCTGCCTCTGAGTGACTTCCCCAACCCCTGGACCAGTTTTTAATTAGGGGCCTGAGTTACATGCAGCATCCTACATAAAATAGGGCCAAGTGAGAAATGGGTTAGATATGGAATATGGTTATTAATTCCTCACACGAAGTTGAGCTTTCTGCATGTGTACGTCTTGTCTCTCTAGTTAAAAACTCAGCATCCTAAGATAAGGATTAATTACTTCCTACACTCAGGAAGCATTTCTGGCCAAGCAGATGAGCAGGCACAGAAGGGACATTTGCATGGGAACCTCACCCCGTCAGTGCTGACTTGCACTGGTGTTCACAGGTACCTCAAGCATCGATACAACTTGTACCATCTGGGGGCTGGAGACTGGGCAGGTGTTGGGGCGAGTGAATCTTGTGTCTGGCCACGTGAAGACCCAGCTGATTGCCCATGACAAAGAGGTAATGATGCTTTACTTTCCTCAGACACTTTCTATGCCAGTAGGTAACATGTCAGGTTGTTCTTTCACTGTTGTGCAAATTATGTAGGCAATCAAAATGCTACTTGTTCAAAGTAAAAATGATAGTGTGTCAAAACAACAGGAGCAACACTGTTGTACACTAATCCATTTTTTGACTAATAGAAGTGACTTATTCTAAAGTCTGCTTTCCTTTTCATGCAAGAGGCTGTTTTTTTTTTTTTTTTTTTAAATAATGACGTCTCTTAGAGATACACTGGAAATTGGTGTGATTCAAAATAATCTTAGAGTAAAATTTATGTCAAAACATAATGGTTTTTTTTTTAGGGTAAAGGAACACAGGAAGAGAGACAACTTTCTGACAGACAAACCTAATTATCATTTTCTCTCTACATATATTTTATTGCATTCTAGTATATTTATGTAATTTATACTTCTAATACTATTTGGAAACAAGCATTTTACTTTGACATTTCTTATATGTTTGTGGGAAAAACTAAAGAAAGGTACTGGTGATTGTGGGGTTTTTTGTTTTTGTTTTTGTTTTGTTTTTTGAGACAGGGTCTCACTATGCATTTCAACTGGCCTTGGACTCGCTATGTACCTGAGGCTGGTCTCAAACTCACAGTGATCCTCCTGCCTCAGCTTCCCAAGTGCTGAGATTACAGGTGTGCTCTACCATACCCGGTTTAGTGATTAATCAGAGCATTCCTTTGATAGTTTTGCAAAATAGTCCACCCAGAGCCATTTCATACTCCTGTCTCATTTCTTTCTTTTTTTTTTTTTTTTCATGGCACTGGGGATCGAACTCACAGCCTCGCACCTGCCAGGCAGGGCTTTAAGCCACTGAGCCAAACTTGCAGCTCCTGTCTCATTTCATCGAGGTTGCGTTTCTTTTTTTTCTCCCTTACCCCCATAGTTAGTAGTATTAATATTTGTAGCGGTAAAAAAGAATGTCTTGACCATGGCCAAAAATTGGAGATTATCAATGTTATAGGAAGGTAATTATGTAAAGTATTGTTTTTGGTCTCTGTGCTTCTAAGGTTAAGATCTGTTATAAGACTGCTGGACTTGACTTCTACTAAACCAAGTTTCAAATGAAAAGTTTGTTTTGCAGAGAGGACCAGTAAGGAACTTCTGAAAACTATCTTGGTATCATGTGGTTGCTGCATTTTAGTTATATGACAACCTAATTTGCTGTTCTCTTTTAGTTCCTACTCAGAGACAGTAACTGCTCTTAAGTATTGTATATAGACTAAAACCATTTAAGCCATGGGATTTCTTACACAGATGAGGCAGCAGTAAACTAATGAAGAAGATAGGAGCAGCAGGAAGCTGTCATTCCCTGTAGGCCAGAAAGTCCAGTAGAGGAGACAGGGTTTCTAGGGTCCAGGGACTGAGTTTAACTGGCAGAGATGCTTTTGGGAACAGAGCAAGGTGAAGAAGTACTTAGCCCACCATCCAGCTTTCCACCAGGGCTTCCCATGGCTGAACCAGCTAGAAACAGTCAGCAGACCTAAGACCCTGCCAAACTTAGCCTGTAAGAATCAGTTCCCTTGTGAACAGAGAGGAGCAGGGAGGAGAGCCGTAATGGATCTTAACAAATAGACCCCAGACCAGCACCTGGCCTTGAAGAAATGAACCTGAGGGTGGTGATTCTGAGAGAAACGAGAATATCTCCTAACACCTCGATTTTCCTCACACCATCTCTCTGTATTTAAGGAAAGGCTTGCTTAGGATGCTCTCATGACTGCCTGGCAAATGGGCATAGAGGAGGGTTTTAACACATTTCGAAATTATTATTTGCTTTTTTTCTGACAAACCACAGATGGATAAAGGACCAGTCACTTAAAGCTAAGAGAGCTTTGTGCTCTAAGTCATACTGCTCCTGGGCACCTATGATGTCTCATCCCCGATAGGTACTAGGAGGTGGTACCATGGGATGCACGTGCTGCTAAACATACATCTGCCGGAAATAGCTGGGCAGAACTATTAAAGCCTTGATCTGCTGGGTCTGTCAGGCCTGGATGCCTCTTGTTGATGACTGACCTACTTCCCTTTTGAACTCATTAATTACTAAAAAGAAGCATCATTTCTTTATTGTCTGCCAGGGAGAAAGGAATTCAGGAGGTTAAATAGAAATGGATGTTAATTTGGCAATGTCCCTTAGTAGGCAGAACCCAAGAGAGCAAGAGCTGCAGTGTTCAATAAGAAATTCCACTCATGTCTCCTCAGAAGTCAGCTATCATTATTATCTTTGACTGCAGAAGGTAGATGTTGTTTGGGATTTTTGTTTTATTTTGTTTCATTTATTTGATACAGAGTCTTATTATATAGTCTAGGCTGAACTTAAACTCACTGTGTAGCCCAGGCTGACCTCAAACTCACAATTCTCTTGCCATAAACTCTCTATCAAGTGCAGGGATTACAAGCGTGAGCTACCATGTTAACTTGTTTTGTTTTGTCTGAGGATCAAACCCAGGAGTGCTCTACCACTAAGCTATATCTTCAGCCATTTTGGTTTTTATTTTAAGAAAGAGTCTTGCTGAGAGGCCCAGATTGGGCTTAAATTTATCATCTTCCTGCCTTAGCCTCCTAAGTAGGTGAGATTATCGGCATGTGTCACCAAACCCAACATGGGACTTTTTTGTTTCTGTGTCTCTCCACTTGTCTGGCTCTGAGTTTATCTGGCTCTCTTAGCCCCTCTCTTTCTCTGCAGCTCTTCATCGTTCTCTGCCTCTGCTTTGTCATAGACATTAGTCAGACAAAATGTTTGCAGAAAATTACAAATGCAGAAAACAGTGATTCAAAATCTAAATTGATTCACTTATTGTTATGGTTATCTAAATATCCTCTCAAAGCCTCATATGCCAAAAGATGGGCCTTTTGGAAGGTGATACGATTATATTGTATGGATTTCTTTCTTTTTTATTTTATTTTATTTTATTTTTTTGTGGTACCAGGGCTTGAACTCACAACCTCGCACCCGCCAGGCAGGCACTTAGGCCACTGAGCCAAATCCCCAGCCCTAGTTTTTTCGAGGCAGGGTCACACTATGTAGTTCAGGCTGGCCCTGCTCATGTTGTAGCCCAAGCCGGCCTCGAACTCACAACTCTCCACCTACCTCAGGTTAAAGGCATGCACCACCATGCCTGGCTTATGTTATATGGATTTCTAACTGACTGCTTGTGAGAAAGTGGGGTCTGGTTGGAAGACTTGAGTCACTGGGGGTGTGGGCTGTCTCCCTCCCTGGCTTCTCCTTTGATGCACTGTCTCTCTACTTCTTGACCACCTTTGCATGAACAGTTCTCCTTAGCTGCATGCCTGTGCCATACTACACTGCCTTGGAGACAGCCAACTATTGACTGAAACCTTACAAACTGTGAGCCAAAAAAAACCTCGCCTTTAAGTTGTGGGTGTCAGGTATTTAGTCCCAGCAATGAAGAAAGTGACTAAGACAGATTTTGGTACCAGCGAAGTGAGGTCATTGCTGTGAGACAACCTGACCATGTGGTTCAGGAGGCTTTGGAACTGGCTTATCTAAGGATTTTAGAAAGGTCTGGAGATGCCGGCAGGAGAAGCAGCTGTAGAATGCTGTAAGCCAAGCTTAATGGAAGAGGCTGGTCAGAGCTCAGACAACTAGAATGCTGATTAAAAAAAAAAAAAAAAAAAAAAAAAAAAAAAAAAAAAAAAAAAAAAAAAAAAAAAAAAAAAGCAGATAGAAAAACCCTGGCTCAGGAGGTTTCAGGAAGGAAGAAGGGTTTTGTTGTCAGTTGGATGGCAGCCGTGTGTTGTGCTCTGGCAGAAAATTTGTCTACATTTTGCTCATGTCCTGAGACCACAGGAAACTTAGATTAAGGATGGCACATTAATCTGCCAGAGGAAATTTCGAGGCAGCCTAACATTAGGCTGTGGCATGGATATTGTTGAGGGCTTTTAACCAGCTCTGAGAATCAAGTGCAAATGGCATAGCTGAGTTTTCAGTTTTGCCAGAAAGCAGGCTTCTGCAAAGATGGAGCAGAGGAGAGTTTGGTTACTGTGAAAGGATTATTAAAATGAAGCCAAATTCTTTATAACAGTTCAATAAAAAGGTTGCATTCAAGGGCCGGGAGTTTGGCTCAGTGGCTTAAGCGCCTGTCTCGCAGGCACAAGGTCATGAGTTCGATCTCTGGTGCCACCAAAAAAAAAAAAAAAAGAAAAGAAAGGATGCATTCAGAGCTTATGCAGAATCAAAAAGGTCCTACCCCGGAGCATTGTGAGTTCAAGGCTGGCTTGGGCTACAACGCGAGCACAAGGCCCACCTGAGCTACATAGTGCAACCCTGCCTCAAAAAACTAGGGCCAGGAGTTTGGCTCAGTGGCTTAAGCACCTGTCTGGCAGGCGTGAGGTTGTGAGTTTGATCTCTGGTGCTGGTGAAAAAAAAAAAAAGATCCTACCCTTCTCAGGCTCAGAATTTCGAAAGTGAAAGACTGCTTTGAGAAGAGAGCCATAGTGTGCCATGCTTGAGAATGGGTGCCTAGGGAATTTGTTCCCCTGAATTCAGTTCACAGTGCTCAGCTATCCAGGCACTCAGAGGCCACTGCAGCCGTGATGCAAAAGGACCAGGCTGTTGCTGGAGTCAGCAGCAGACCCTTGGCGTTGGTCCACATGGTGCTGGTTTTTATATGCCTGTGGAATTCAAGAATTATGGAGTCAGGAAGGTCTCTGTCCAGATTTCAGAAGGAGGCCTGGGAACTCAGATACTGCTCCTGAGAAGGCAGTATGTGAAACCATGAGAGTGAAGCTGAAAGTGCATGGAGACCTCAGAAAATTGGAGAAGCTAAAAACATGAAACATGTGAGGCAGGCTACAAAGAGTGAGCACAACCAGCCAGAGAGAGAAGCCGTAAGAGCTGCAGTCACTGACAGTGTTATAGGCACAGGGCTGCCTGAGCCCTTTGGAGTTCACATGTCATTGCCACAACTTGTCCTGAGTGCTGGACATGGAACTACAGGATTTAATGTTCACCCTGCTGGGTTTTGGTGTTGCATTGGTTTCTGTCCCTCTGTTTCTTCCTTTTGGAATGGGAATGTTTATCCTGTGCCATTGTATGTCAGCAGAGTTTAACTTTGGAGTTTCACAGGGACTCATGACTAAGAGTTTGCTTTGAATTTCAGAGAAAATTTGGGGCTTGAATTTTTCAGCAGTGTGAGAAGTGTTAGGACTTTGGCAACTCTTAGAGATGGACTGTATGCAATTTGCATAAAGAGATGTGCATGTGTCTTTTGGGATCCCAGGGCAGAATGTTATATTTTATATCTAGATGTCTCCCTAAAGCTTCACTGAGGTGCAGGCAGGACCTTTGGGTAATGATTGGATTGTGGGAACATTATAGCTGACTTGCTATTGATGGGAAGAGACGGTCATTGTGGGCTTGACCTAGAAGGTTGTATCTCCCTTCCTGGCTCCTCCCTTGATGCTCTGTTTCCTGTCTGCCATGATGTGAGCTGCTTGCCTCTGCCATGCTGTCCTGCCTTGGAGCCAACCAACTGTGGACTGAAACGTGAGCCAAAATAAACCTCTTTTCCCTTAAATTATGAGTGTTGGGTATTTTGTCCCAGTGATGATAAAGCGACTGAGACACTTAAGAATATAAACCATTTGGGAGAAGAAACAACATGTCCTAGGAAAATAGAGTGATCCTAAACCTGTTTCTAAATAGAGCAACACTTGAGCCTCCACAATTCAAAACTGCTATTAGCTCTTTCTTGCAAATGAGTCTTGGGCTCAAGTTTCATAGAAAAATCAACTTGGCTGCTATTAAATGGCCTCAGGAGGGCTGTTGCCACCTTTAAAATTGATGATTTCAACCATAATGTGGTCATGTATGCCTGTGATTGCATATAAATGAAAGCTACCAAAGCCCAGAAAATAAATATCTCAATCTTGGAGTATGGCAGAAGACAGCCTCTTGCTCTGGCTTCCACTGAGCCATACAGAATCCCTGCTCAGTTGTTTGTGTTCTGCCAATTAGTAGGGTATATAAGCCTTTTGTTTTGGAAGAAGACTTGGAAAGCAGCAAGTGGGAAAAGCCAGACAATGTGTGTAACAGAATGAATTTCATTTTTTGGGAAATCATTGGTGGCAGAGCTCTGGGGTTCCAGTACCCACAGACACTGTTTAGGATTCATTTACTTGTGCCCGTGTCATACGCTGAGGTTCAGATGAACTGGAGATGGTAGATTGCGCTACTGTAATGAAGGAGGTGACAGATCTGAATCCTACTGAAGTTTCTTACTTGATCTCCAACAGGTCTATGATATTGCATTTAGCCGAGCTGGAGGTGGCAGGGACATGTTTGCCTCTGTGGGTGCTGATGGCTCGGTCCGAATGTTTGATCTCCGCCATCTGGAACACAGCACTATCATTTACGAAGACCCGCAGCATCACCCACTTCTTCGTCTCTGCTGGAACAAACAGGACCCTAACTACCTGGCCACCATGGCCATGGATGGAATGGAGGTAAGCACCCCAAGTAGGCTAACAAGGCCCTGCCACCTAATGCAGGTACTGCTTAGTGTATCTGGAAGA